>NW_022261917.1:60930-73216 GCF_009602425.1 Actinia tenebrosa
TCCAGACGAACGAAAAAAATAAGAAACTCAACTGACGAAAATTTCTTACCTACGAAGCTTATGCAAATTTAGTCGTTTGATTGATTAAAGACCATATATTCAGTTCACTTATCATACTCTAACCCATTATGCGACAGAATAAATATATGATAAGTCGATATTAAATAGCCGGCTTTTAGTCAATTTGTTTCTCACAAACACTCCGAACGTACTTTCTTAATGTCGCGACTTAGTTTCAAAAAATTTTCACTGATCCGAACCAATGATCTTTGTCGCTCAATGAATATTTTAAGTAATGTAGGCCAAGTTTTTTCAAGGCTATAATTTCAAGTAAAACGTGTCTCGCGTAGCACGTTCATGCTCGTGCACGTCATCCCGTGCTGCTGATTTGCATAAACGTTGAAAATAAATTTTTTTGGAGTGAAAACCCTTTTAAATCATTGAACTTGTTTATTTAGATAATATGGGTGAGTCTCGACTCTAATGAAGGTAATTAATCCTTGCTGAGAAATGAGCATTTGAAGTTTGAAAAATGCACCAAAACCAGGTCATCAAAGCCTCCAGTGTAACTCTATTTTTGATCTTTCATAACTTCTTCTTGGTATTCAGTCAAATTTAACAATTTTTTTTGGGAAATAGTTTTCATGAAGTACTTTCTCAAATAGCATTGAACGTTTCTGGTAAAAAGGCCTCATTTTCTCTATCCATTAGAAAAAAACTGAGTTATGAGAACCCTGTACATGTATATAGGTTCTCAACAAGAAAGACTTACGAGGCGAACGTTTGGGGGTTTATTTTTTTGAACCTGCCACACGAAAACAATSGAGTTTTTTTTGGCAGAAGCGGAGGTAATACGTGCTTAACTGTAATGCAACCTGTCTAGTTTTGGATTAAGTACTAATTAACTACACTGAGCTTATTGAAACGGTCTAGGAGCTTATCTGAGTTTTAATTCCGGAGCAATTTGCGCTGGAGAAAATTATCATAATTTACGTTAGTTCTTCCTCGAAGGTAAAGAGGAAAAGAGAAAAAGTGAAGGCTAAAGGCAAACAGAAATAGCTACAACAAAATCCCAAAACCAGATTCTTCAGTGAGTGAATAAGTTAAAATGAGTTCTTACTGAAGGTCCGGATAAAATGGTTCTCAAAAATAAATCATTCTAGGTTAAGGATTTTTAGTTGATTGGAGGTAACTTCTTACGAGTGGAATGATCAAATCATAGATCAGGTATTCCGTAATGTTGAAACTTGTTTTAATTTACCAAACTCGACTTCTTCATTTTCAGGTTCGTAAAGTACGACTGATAAAATGGAAATGCCCCATATACTAGGTGTCATTTATATGACTGTTATTTCGTTTGGCGGGAGCATATTCAATGGAATGGTAATCATTGTCCTGGTCAAAAACATCTCTACCATCACGGTTCCCAATGTATTCATCCTCAGTATTTGTACAAGTGGCTTCCTCGCCTGTTCCATGGCAATACCGCTGGCCATTTGGTCCGTGACGGTGGGAAAATGGAACGATGTGAGCTGTCAAACACATGCCTTTTTTATCTATCTGTTCGGGATGGTGTCGATGGTGCACATGGGAGCTATAGCAATGGAGAAGTACCTGACAATCGTCAAGTACACAAATACTGCTGGACACTTTCTAAGCCTCAAGCAGTCAGTGATAGTTGTCGTGATTTTGTGGGTCTACTCAATCTTTCTTAGTACGCTACCGTTAGTCGGTTGGGCAAGGTACGGACCTGAGGCTGCTAACGTCACCTGTTCCTTGAAATGGGATCAAAGAAGCGCTTCTGACTTGGCCTACTTTGTCATCATGTTCCTGGGGTGTTTTCTTCTGCCAGTTGGGGTCATGTCATTCAGTTACTATCGCATATTCAAAGTCAGGCGAAAGGTTTCCGTATCGAGGTCCAACTGTATCTTAAATCTGTCAGACCACGCCAAGGCGGAACTAAAAAAAGAAATCAACACGGCAATTCAACTACTTATTCTTATCTTTGGGTATCTCTTAGCCTGGACGCCGTATTCCATTGTCGTGATATTAATCATCTCTGGTGCGCCACAGACCGCGTCTGTCTGGTTGCTTATGTCCAGCTTGTTTGCCAAGGCTTCCTTCATGTATAATCCGGTCCTATATGCCTTTATCTCCAGGCAGTTTCGCAGGAAATTCGTCAGAACATTCTGCTGTGGCATATCGATTAATCGAGTCGGTTCAGGATGATTTAGTTCGGGAGAGATCAGAAAACAGAGTAGAAACTGATTAAACTTGTAGAAAAAAACACAACTGACTAATGCTATTCAGAAAACGCATTAACGACGATCCACCAATGCAGCATTCAGAAGCAAACTTCTCAAGTAAAAATTAAAAAATACAATATTATTATAAGCGCCTGATCTTCTTCAAAGCTGCGGGGGAAAAACGGACCAGCCTGTTACCATGGTGATGATAACATCCTGAATGCATCGCGGATGTATTACCCACAGGTAGCCCAAACGTAAAAGTCTAACGCGTCTAATCGTCGAGCCACTAGAAAAAGGGAAAAAAAGTACTTTGACTTTGTTTGAAAAAACAGTTATGCTGTCAACGTATTGAAAATTATAGTTTATTTGGGATTGTTAAATGTTTGCCTGTTACACTGTATACATGCAACATTTTTGATCACTTTTAACTAAGCGAATCTTGTGCGTGCTTCATAGAAGCCTTTCGTTCATTCGGGATGTCGACTGACCTCAAAAATATTACACCGCTCTTTGCCAACCAAAATAACGGTAGCTGCAGTACTGTAGCGGCTTGAGTAAATCACTACACCGGAAAGCCAGCCCATTTGGTGAAGCTATAAAGCAGTTATAGTTTAAATATAGCTATTTCAAAAAAGTGTTGCATTGAATGTTGGATCTACTGATACTGAAAAACAGTTGAAGTGATTAAACTAAAGCTACGTCCACACTATGCCGGATGAATTTGAATCCCAATTTTTATTTATTCGTTTAGGCCTACCGTCCACACTAGTCCGGGCGAATCCGAAAACGATTTTTTTCGAATACGGTCTCCGGAGTGGAACAATTTGAAAACGCCGGCTAGCCGTATTAGTGTGGACGGAAAACTTTTTTTTCCGGTTTCGGTGTGAAAATTCGGATTCAAATTTATCCGGCATAGTGTGGACTGTAAATAAAACCGGCCATTCTGTATTTACATAAAATAAAATATTTTGGATACGTTCAATCTCACGAATGTATGTTCAACCTGAATTTGGCTTTGATATTATTTGCCACTAACACATGAGTTGCTATAAACTCTACACTCTTCAGTATGCGCTATTCAACATTTTTGAAATAGCTGTAAAAATGTAGTATTAAATGTCGAACGTAAAACTTGTAGTCTAGAATAACTCCAATCGCATCTCAATTTAAAATAGAAAATTATTCTTAGGAAGGTAAAATTTTTTTTTTTTTTTGTTTGTTGTTTTTTTTTGTAGCTGATTCTGACTAAGTGCATGGCACAAGAAATCGAATCCAATCATAAACGATAGCAAAACTATAAATGTAGTAAATATAAATCTAAATTTCTATCGTATATTCTTTCCGCGTTCGGTTTTGGGTCCACGTGAAGGTCACATGCTTAGTACTCGCCGTTCACACTATACTGAAGAAAAAAATCGTTAATATAAATTCAAAACTAGACAATAAACGTGTGTTCTAGGACTTCTACTGTGACCCACAATCTGCACAATCTCAATCAAAACAACTTCTTGTTGAACAAAAATCGAACCAAACGTGTGTTCTAGGACTTCTACTGTGACCCACAATCTGAACAATCTCAATCAAAACAACTTCTTGTTGAATAAAAATCGAACCAAACGTGTGTTCTAGGCCCTTCTACTGTGACCCACAATCTCAAGATCAAAACAAATTCCTGTGGAACAAAGATCGAACCATGAATAATAATCAGTGCTTTCTATAAATAAGTATAGAAAGAATATAAAAGACTTAAGAACGGCCTGGGCTTAATTAAGTCACTGCCATTAGCTGAAAAAGTACAGAAAGTTTCAGTTTTCTGGCTCTATTAGTTAGAGGACACGGGATATAGGTTCTTAAGTTACTAAAGGTTATATTTACGATTCTTCTCCACTGCATCAGATATCCGGCTTTCGTTACAGGTCTCGATAGTAGGGTATGGTAATGATAAAGATCAAAGTATTAGCCATCTTTTATTGTCATGGACAAAATAATTGTCTGAAATGAAGAATGCCGGTTTTTCCATATTCCTTGGTTACCAAAGTCGTTTTACATCTTTAATCCTTCATTTCCTTTCCTTTTCCTATCTTTTCTTTCTGTGTGATTTGTTTGTTTTGTTTTGTTTTGTTTTGTTGTTGTTGTTTTTTTTGTTTTTTTGTTTTTTTTGTTTTTTTGAACCGCGTTATCCTTATCTTTGTATGAGTATTTTTTCTTCTTGTCGGTTTCTGAAAATGAAAGATTTTTTTATTCATACCGTAATCAGAGTAAACGTATATTTCAAGTCCATGATAACCATATATCTATTTAGAAAAGTTTCCAATCAAAGACAATTTTGTTAAGTAGCAGAGACAATACGGAAGTTTAATATTAGTTCATAGTTTAGATAGCAAGCAAGAGCTATTTCAGTTCCGAGTCGACAAAGGGAAAGCCCCTGCATGTAAATAGGGCATTTGTTAGTGGTCGCTCATTGATGAACAATATCAAATTATCACACGGAACTGCATATAAATGAACCTGGAGCCTTGACCAATTCGAAGTTGTGAGCTGAAAGACGGCGGTTGTTTAACGACATCATCTCAAGCAACAAGTGGTCTTTTCTGGATCTTATTCTATTTCACGGTAAAAACTCCAGAGTCAGGTACTAAATCATCATATTATTCTTACTAGCAAATCTCAATGAAAATGTCTGTGCTTTTACACAAGACACACCATTACACTGCCACTCTTCTACTTTTCCTGATCGACCCTAAACAAAAGAAACTCTATTATCTTTCTTAAAAGATTTAAAGTAGAATATAGAGTTTAAAGTAAAGTCTAAATAATGCATCAATAGCTATGCTTTCATTAATATGAATGCGAGTACGATCATTTTGTTCGAGCTTCAGTATTGCTTACACTAGAAGCAAGCACACGCTTTAAAAAAATTAATTTGCATATTCAATCTTTTATTTTGAAAGAAAAATAACTATTCTTCAAATGGTATAATTGTTCGTACATACAGTCAATGTCATCAACGTTGTTCACCGAAAAAAGACATTTACACATTTACACATTTAGACTTAAAGATATATCACKTGTTTCATTATGTATTCTTTGCCTCGTGTGCGTCAGCCTGAACTTTAAATGTAACTGAATTCTACTCGTGAATCGAAAATCCAGAATGCCCGCTAACCAGTTAGTGATGATTTAAGATGAAAAATGGCATTTCAGCGTTTGTTTTTTTCTAAATGTCTAAATGTCTTTTTTCGGTGGACAACGTTAATGACATAGACTGTATTTTGCTATTCAAGGTTCTTTGATGCGAAAAAAAAAAAAAACAGACCGCCGGTAACGCAGTCTACGATGACCTTGAAATCTTGTAGTACGAAACAAACTGAGCTGTTCAAAGTCTTTGTATATACTTGTCAGTAGACTTAAAATGTCATACTTAGAGCAAAAATAGTTGTTATGTCAACACTAATTAAAAATTCAATTTCTGTTTATTGAAAATATTCAAATTACTATAAAGGCATGGTAGGCAACCAGCCGAGGAGGGCCACTTCCGACTTCCGACTTCTGAGTTCCGACTTCAAACTTCCGGTGTTAACTCTTTTCATTCATACACCAACATCTCCTCCTCTTGACAACTCTCTTCTTCCACACACCCAACTCTTTTCATTCATACACCAACATCTCCTCATAATAGTGACAACTCTTTTCGTCCATACTGACCAACATCTCCTATTCTATTTTCTCTGCTTTTTTTAGATCGATCTAAAAAAAAGCAGAGAAAACAGAATAGGAGATGTTGGTCAGTATGGACGAAAAGAGTTGTCACTATTATGAGGAGATGTTGGTGTATCCCCAAATTTTATTTAGCTCTTTATAACTTTTTATTCAAAAGGTAAAGTCAGGTAGTGAAGAAGTATGGAAAAAAAAGACTTGATATCTCCTCTTCTGTGGGATGCAGAAAACGGCAGAGTCTCTGGTGAAGAAATACGTGATCCAAATGCGCTTCAGACCAAAACCAACAAAGTTAACAACAACATTCTGAAAAAAATTTCAATGGTTTTGTATGTGATATTTCTCTTTGGCAGATTATTTATGCTAATCATCTACATCGGAAGAGCTATAAACTGCTGTACTAAAGAAACCAAGGCTTCTTTCCAGTGCAGTAGCGGTGCCTTTGTGCCTCATGACATGGAAGTTGAAATGTTGTGGATTCTTTCAAGTGTCATCAACATGGCCATTTGTCTGCGGTTGATGTTTTACTGGAATGGAGCGGTTTCTGGAATGAAAAAACTTGTTCAGAAACTATTCAAACTTCCTGGATTCTGGTCGTTAATATTCTTGTTTCTGGTCAGTTGTTCGGGGTTCTGTATAATGACAATTAAGAACAATACTTCTCTTTATCAAATAGCTTCGTTTTTCCTGTTTGGCGCGCAAAACCTTTTCATAACAACGACGGTTGCTGTTTTGAACTACACGCAGGTTTATCACTTTATGATACTAGAGGGATACCGACGTGAACTCCGAATTATCATCAAACTTACTCATGTTTTGCTGTTTATGGAATTTTTTTCTTTGTTTCTGATTGGAACAATGCAGTTTGGTTTTCAGGTCACAGGGCTAGATTATTCAGCAGACGCTTCGAGTAGCTTTCGTAAGGTTTTTGGTGAGATGCGGCGGTTTGGCGAATTGATATTCTATTATAATATTCAGAAATTCTTGTGGACAAAATTATTTGTTGATAATCGGAATATTTTAAGTCTCATGCAGTTATTATGTGAACCGCACCAAGGTGATGGTTTTGCTTAGGTATCCGTCCCAGGCCGCTGCGTAATGGTTCTCAGTTTTATAAATTGAATTCCCATACTTGTCATTTTGTCATTTTTTGAAGTATTTCTTGTTCATTTGTAATATAAGCTGGCAATATTTGGAGAAAATGTCATTGACTTTTCCTAAGTCAACATGGGGAACATATTTCTCTATTTAACCGTTGGCAGAAACGCATGAGTGGGAAATGGGCACCCATTTGTCGCACGGGGATTTGAATGGGCAACTGGGACCGACATTATTAACGGCTGAAAAGGAGATTACTCGCTTTTGGGCAGACAGACGCTTATGGGCAGATARTATTCATTACATCTAGTAAGATATAACGATAAAACATCAGAAATATGGAGAGAAAAATACCAAGAAACCAAGTAAAGTAAGAGAACTGTCAACAAACTGTTCCCAAATGTCAAACAGGAAAGCATAGCTCTACTTCTCGGATCGACAGCGCTTTACCGCTGTGCATCATGGATAATTCCAACCGAACGTAAGCCAGACGAAAACACTCAAATGGCTTTCGAGACTTCCTAATGTAAAAACTTAGTATTYGTACTCGCTCCAGACTTACTCGTATTATTCCGATATTTGTAGTCAACTGTGTGTATTTAGATGATATATAAATATTAATCGTTTTCCACTATCAACAGGAGTAAAATAAAGTGAATGCAAAAATATAGATGACTTYGATTGTTCTAGATCTTTGCCAACGAAATGCTTGCTCAGTATGTACCCCTTCCACTAACCGGGTCGAGACTTTAAGCGCTAATGATTTCGATAAAGCCATTTTTTATTRAGATCAATTTGTGAATATTGTACCGTGTATCCTCACCTTGATGATAGCTTAAACTTACAAGATGCTGTGCACGTTTACTGTTCAAAACATTGACGTCCGTTAAATGGGTGCACGACTGCGGGGACTGAAAAACGAGATTAGAAAATCAAGTTTCGGAAATCTCCCATATATGCAGAGAAGAATGTTTTTCTTCGATAGCGAACATGATGCATTTGGTCTAGCTTAGGCAAGAATAATACGCCATATGAGGCATAATGAACAAAGGGGTTTGTCATAAGCTTCATGGTCCACGTAGGCATTCCACCGAGTTGGCTGGCTCATAAATAAGCTCTATATATGTAGCGAAGTGAAAAAGCTCTTTTTAAATAGAAATTAACGGATTAAAATGAATACTGAAATTACCTTTAGTTTCGATCCATAAGAAAATCTTAATGATTTGCCCAGCTAAGTGGCGTTTTTTTCCTTTTTTCTTGACATTATCATTTACACAATCATATATTATTTTTGAATAAAAGCAAAACTGCGATAGTTTCGATAGCAATATAGGATTACCTCAGTAGGAAAGACAAAGAAATGCGTGTGATGATCGAAACTTTCATTTCTTGAAATAATATTTATTCTTGTTACGATTTCGAAAGATAATGAAATTTATTCATTTTGATCGTCGCTCCAGCAGCTCCAGGATATACACGTTCGCAACAAGAAGTTATGTGCAACCTTTGAAACCAAAATGACCAGACTCGAAAGACTTCAGAGAGTTTTGTGTGTTTTGTTTAGTATATTTCTGGTCTGGAGGGCTGTGGGAGCTTTATTGTACGTCATCCGGGCATTCGTGTGCTGTGTAGAGGAGCGAAGAATCAGCTTCCTTTGCCACAACTTCACGATGTATTCTCACTCGTTGGAAATCGAAATTTGCTGGGTCTATTCTCACATCATATCACAAATTATTAGCCTAGTGGTGCTCATCAAAGCACCGACGTTCTTTGGGTGGAAAACTCTTGGAAAAAAGCTTCTCCGTTTGCCGAATTATCTATCATTGAACTTGCTGTTACTGCTCACCTTGGTTGGATACTGTGCCATTTTCATTTACCATAAACAAACAGCATTAGAAAAAACGACGAACTTTGCTTTTATAATAAAAGCAATTCTCTCAGTGGTTTTGATGGCAGTTTTGAACTTTACTCCTCTTAGTAGGCTATCGGGACAGCATCTTTTTTTTCGAGTTCTTTGCAAGACAACCCTGTGTTCTTTCGCTTTGGATAACGCATTATTCTGTCTAGTCGGCACCATCCAGTTAGCCTTCCGAGTCAACGGATTGGATCGCGTACATCATTTGTTTAGCAGTGAGTTCCATATTCTGTTTACCGCCCTACGCCGCCTTACGATAGTCGCTTTTTACTACAGGATCACCGACTTTTTCTGGCAGAAAATCTTCATGGATCGTAACAATCTTCTCAGCTACGATCAGAAATTTGAAGACAGGGACCTTCTGCCAATCAACTCTAGAGAAAGAGAAAGTTACCAAGCATTAATCTGATGTTTGAGCTCTAGATTTTGGTATTTGTTGATGTTCTACAAACTAGAACCTTCCATCAACCATTTACACTGGCAAAGGAACCAAGAATTTGTGTGACAGACGAAAAGAGGAAGTCCTGTCATTTGAATTTTTAACCTTCAAGTCTTTATGGAAAGCGAGTGGAAATTCCTTACTGAGACAGTCAGGAATTCGATGTGAAGAAATAACTAGAAAGAAGATGAGTTCGGAACAAGCATCAATCTTATGAAATTTTGAAAAACATCTGATGTTATTGATTTAGAGTTGTTTTAATTTTACAAAAAAATTCTACAAAGCTTTTGCTGTTGTATCACAGGGACAATCCGACAGAGCTAGGCTCCAAACTAGGTGAAAGCCCAAATATGAAATTAGAATTTAGAAGTTGATTTTTGAGGAGGGAGGAAAATTGTATTTGATGAAAGTTTCAATGCCCGCGAACGTCCTTAACGCAGGAGCTTAGTGCTTCAAAAGATATCGTATTACATATTATTAGGATATTATTAGTATATTGTCTATTATTGTGCTATTTTATAATAGCGCCAAGAAATCTTGATCGGGAACAAACGCATGAGAAAGGAAGTTTCAGAGTTGAAGTCTAATGAGGAGAGAGATCTGGAAACGAGATATTATCTTACACTTGTCCTAAATAAAGTCCCAACATTCCATGCAAGACGTGCCCTTCACCACTCTCTCGGGCTTTTACCTCTTAAACAAGTATATTGTAAAAATTTCAAATTCTTTTATTAATGTTTTTTAATGATGTATTTCAATAAACGAATCTCGAGCAAAAATAATCAATTAGGCTGTCAATTTAAATATTTTAATTTATTTACTACACATATGTACAACCGAATAATAATTTATACATATATTATTCACACGAGGGGAAGTGGTCAATAATAAATAAGATGAAAGTAAAATACCTATGTATGATATGCACAGGGGAAAAAACTGGATTCCCAAATTGGGAATCGTGGGAATTTCCTTGAATTCCCAATTCGAACACCAACGTTTGGATTTATTGTTGGGAATTTCCTTCTAATACCCAATAGAAAAACAAAATTCCCAGCAAACTAACATTGGGAATCAGTGCCACGTTCCCAATTTCATTCTCTCTGGGAATTGAATGGGAATTTGTTGGGAATTCAAGGAAATTCCCAACAATTCCCAATTTGGGAATCCGGTTTTTTTTCCTGTGATGATAGTTAACGAGCCTGTAAGCTCTCCCTGTATCTAATATGCAAATATATTGAATGTTTCATTGACGAATCAAAATTCCATGCAGGTTGACGCCAGCACTAACTCGGATTCTATCGTGCAGTGTAAAATCTACTCAACTACGGCGGTTGTTGAGATTAAAATGGATCAGTTCGCGAATGAAGAAATGGTTCATAGGCTCATTATGATACTCTTATTTAATGCTAATTATAAAGCAACTGGACTATAACGTAAATGACCTTCGCCCCATCTACCCTATGATATATACATAGCAATTATTCTTCGAGACGACTAGGCTATGAGTCAATGGGCCATGACACCGAAGGTCGAATGGGCCACTGACTCATAGGCCATGAGGGCGAGAGGAATAACTGTTTTAGTCAAATCCAACTAGTCGGTCAAATATATAGATGCAAACAAATCTTGAATTTAAGTTAAATTCAAGTTTTGGTTTTCAAAGCCGGCACTAACTTTTTGCTACTAGTCGGATATATTCTATTCTTCGTTTGCAATAGACGTCATAGCCACCATGTTGGAAGAATTTGGCAAAAGATTTTTCAATGGATTCTTTTGTTATATTTTCCAACATGGCGGACATCCCTTTTGTTATTGTGCTCTCTTGGGATTGATTGCAAACCAAGAATAGCCTAGTAGTAGCTCAGCATTGATGTTAGACCACTACTTGGATTTGACTAAATAGAATTATTTGAATTATTGATTTCCAAGATAAAAGACACCCAATATGAAATACCAGCCAGATGTGTCATGCCATGAGACATTGTTTGATAACCTATCAATGTTTCTTACTGTTTCAACAGTGATGGTCTAATGGATCTAATATATCTATCCCCCCATACTCGAGTCACTGTGGTAGTTGCGAGTGGTCAGCTCCTACTTCCGCTTTTCAAACAGCCATGAGTCATCGGCCTGTTTCTCTTGTGCAAGATGTTCTTGCTTCAATAATCCATAGGCTGAAAAATCAACGAAAAAATACTTTGAGTTATGATGTTACCACATAACGAAACATATGGAGTTGATCCTAGTTCGTTCGAAACAGCCCGTAACTAAAAAAACGCATCTTCTACTCATTATTGAGCAAATTGACCTCCGTAAACTTGCCTGAATACCAGATAGAGTACTTTATAGGAAGCAGGGACCGCGCGGAGACGGGTGGGGGGATTTTTAGGGTTGTCCGCGGTCATTGGGAAGCAGAAAATCTTTTGAAAATCTTTTAAAAACCTTTTGGCATCAAACCATTTTTACTTTCACTAAAAATGCCTATTTTATACGTCATTTTGAAAAGCCAAACAAAGCTAAACCGAATAATGACATATGGTATAAAACTTTTATTCCTTATATATAATGGACGCTTTGCACCATCACGTGACGCGGGCAGCCGTGTTAGATGGCAGGAACAATACATTCGTTTTACATGAGAAAGAATTCAATTCCCGAAAGCAAAGGGATTTTATTGTTCTTCCATCTAACCACATGTCCAATTTAACTGTATTATGGGCACCAACACGTGATGGTGCAAAGCCTCTTTTAAGAAAGTACATGAATGAACGAGCAGCAGTAAGGGGGACTCGCGGTCACCATTCGGAATCGCCCGGGAATTACCCGTGTTTACGCACTAGCGTCCCCCGCGGGAATTACCCGTGT
>NW_022261918.1:8583-22691 GCF_009602425.1 Actinia tenebrosa
TTAATCACCACCATCATCACCATCTACTTAATCACCACCATCATCACCATCTACTTAATCACTACCATCACCACCACCTGCATCACCATCTACTTAATCACTACCATCATCACCATCTACTTAATCACTACCATCATCACCACCTGCATCATCACCACCATCATCACCACCTGCATCATCATTTCCATAAGCTTCACATCATTATCACCATCATTAATTTATTTTGGTCAAAGTAATAATTTTGATCTGTTATTTTACAGTCTGTAAGGAAGTTCTTTGTTAATCCTGAAAATTCACTCAAAGGAATAATATTAAAGGTAAATATATCTACAGTTGTAATAAATGCTTTTAGGCAGCAAATTGAGATTTTCAATGAGAGAATTGATGTCTCATATATAAGCAAGCAAGAAAATAAATAAATAAATTTTCGATTTTAATATGAAGGGTCATACTAAATATCTAATTAATGCAAATGAAAATTTCTTCCTCCGTGATAGAATTGTCAATGTTATCTGACTATAACTTTTTTATTGATGTTTATTGTTTGTACTCTAATACCCCATTCACACCTCAACATGTTTAGTTAAACTATGTTTTCATTAGGGAAAAAATTGAGAAACTAGAAACCTACAATATAATGAAACTTTCTAAAATGTTGTCAGAGCAAGACAAAGGATAGTTTACATGCATTATTTCACCAAATATTGTGCAGTGTTCATAGATAGCTTTACAAACCTGTTTAGTTAAACCACTTTAAAACATGTTTAAGCCTTGTTGTGAATGGGGCATAAGACCTTTCCAACATTTGTTTAACTAGAAAAGTCTTGAAGAACACTTAAGAGAAATCAGCATAGCAACATCAAATACCAAAAGGAACAAAGGAATGTATAGAAATCTACTGTTTTATGGTCCTCCTGGTACAGGAAAAACTATGTTTGCTAAGGTGAGTAGATTAGTGGCCCAAGATAACTGCTTTTATTATTGCTTGGCTATTAATGGTCAAGCTTGTCACAAGGTTTTTAGATAGGGGGAAGTCCTCATATTCTTCACTTTTTATGGTTGAAATAGCATTGAAACACCTTTAAACTACCCCTAGTAGCAGGGAGTAAAGGGTTTTTTCTTGTCCATCTGGTGCTTTAAGTAGAGAAGGGGGTAGGGGATGGAGACAGTCTCTCTCCACAAAGCGCTGCTTTGCAGGCTAGAATCACTGGGGTATATTTCTGTTTCAATAAATTGGTTTCTTTGCTTATTTACACAGATTTAACAGTCCCTCTTCTCCCTTCAGACTCTTTCTCTCATGTTTAAGCATTTATTCTAACACAAAATGAAAATTTATGACTAATACTCAGTCCACAACTGCACTGTATTCTTATTTCTAAATGACACCTTGCAGCTCTGTACAGCTGATGGACACTTTTGTTGTTATTCTAATCTCACTTTACCGAGATGGAATATAGGAACCGCTAACTGTTTGATGTTGCATGTTGATCTTTCCTTGTCTCTTAGAGTCTTGCAAAGAACTCAGGTTTGGATTATGCCATCATGACCGGAGGAGATGTGGTACCCATGGGGAAAGATGGAGTAACGGCTATGCATAAAGTCTTTGACTGGGCTGAAACATCACGAAGAGGGTAAATATACAGATATGTATGGGCGGATCCAGGGGCGGTAAAAGGGTTGACTAATCAACCCTCTTATGCAAGGAGTAACGATAATTGATTGCTTCTGATTCATTAGCCATTGATGAAAAAATGTGGACCATGTTTAAATCGAAATGTAGTCAGATGTATTGCGTTTCACCCCCCCCCCCCCTTTTTTTTTTCGAGAAGGAAAACCCTTAAAAGCATGGGAGAGAATACCAAACTCTACTTATATAATAGGGAGTCTAGATATCAAACCCTTGACTACGATAGATTGATCTTTGTGTTTCATATTCAGCTTGCTTTTATTTGTGGATGAGGCAGATGCTTTCCTGAGGAAGAGGAGTCAGGTATTTCAAATTGATCATTTTACCCTGTGTTACTACGATTCTCGTTTTTTATATAAATCTCTCCGTTTCTGACTATATCTTTCAGCTGGAACTGTAGGTAAGAAGTAAAAACTTCGTTTATCCCTATTTGATCGATTAGAACATCTGTAAACCGCACGAAAATTGACCATTTCTGCGAGTTAAACGCTTTTTTTACTCTGTAGTGTTTCACGACTGCTTGTCCACTGAGTTCGTCCTTGACGACGGTTGTCAAGGAAGGTGAATCCGATCAGGGGATGGGTGCACGGTAGACTGCAAACCGTATACGTTGTCTTCATTCTCATGATTTAGCATAATTGATTGTAAATTAAGTATAAATTTTATCAAATTATTTTCATCTTTAGGAAAAAATCAGCGAGGATCTTCGGAGTACCTTGAATGCATTTTTGTACCGAACAGGAGAGTCGTCTCGCAAGTGAGTATCGTATTCTTCTTCAGTACTGTAGCTCTTATAAGCGTTACATCATAACTAATATACAGAACTTTTCATTTTGGACGTAATGCTTTCTTATTTTATATCGCTTTTAATTCCTATTTTACTAGTCTCCTACGCAGCCGCTATTAGTGTCGTCACGCAACGCTCACTCCCCAAATAGCGGCTGCGTAGGAGACTACTATTTTACTTACGAGGCTTTGAAAACAAAATATCAGTTTGGGTGCAGATAAGGGAATGGATGACACATGGTTTGAGATCAGTAAACAGTTTTCCTAAGATAAGAAGGTTTAGGACTAATGTCAGTCAAATGTCGAACTTCACATGAGCCAAACTTAATGACTTCAAAGAAGACCGCCTGTTATCCATTGTTTCGATTAGGTTCGGCTCATGTGAAGTTCGACGTTGACCTGAGCCTAGCTCTATTTGATTGGGATTTTGATAAATTTGGAAGAAAGAACTCATTTTTATTAAAGTAAGCTTGGACAATGATGTATTGAGCATCGTAATCAAAGTAGTAAGTATACACTTATTTCAATAAAGTTAGTCACCTGAAAAGCTACAAAGCTGAGACCAACAAGGATTATGGTTGGTTACATTTTGCATGTTTCAACCGCTTTAATAACTGTTGATGGATTTTAGATCTTTTACCAGTTACAGTCTCACCTCTCCTGAGCACCCTCAAACTGCAAATTGTATCAAAAGCTTTACTTGTTTGATATTAAATGTTTCCCATGATCCTCAGTGATCTCAGCTTTCTAGGTTTTTTGGTAACTAACTTTATTGAAATAAGTGTATATGCCCTTCAAGAGTTTGAAACTAGAGTTGAAAATAGCTCATTACCGCTTGCGCTTATCCTAGTTTCTATAGCACGATGTGAAAGAGAGTAGAAAACATGTGCAGTTATAAAGCATGCGCGGGATGGCAGATGACAAGGAAGGGGTTAGGAGAAATACGACAGAAAATGCATATCACAGGAAAATGTCAGGATCGTCCTTACAAAATGTCATTTTTGGATAGGAGTTACGAAATAGAAGATGCGCGCGTGTGCTGTGTACTCATAAAACACGTGCCCACAACCAATCAAAACGCGAGATTTAACGCTGAAGGCAACGGAAACCGATACACTAGTCAGGGCGCGAATATGCCTCATGCATGATGACGTTTTATTTATACCTACACTTCCACAAGTTAATATCAATATATCTTTTGAAAAGGATTGTGGTAGTTGTGGTATGAAACGTCATTAGTGTTAAGTTACTATTCTCAATCAGTCACTAATTCTGTCATGTACGTGATGTCAAGTTTCTGAAAGCAATTCTTATACATTAATTTCTTGTCTAACGCTTTTATTAACACTGTTAGATTTATGCTAGTGTTGGCCAGTAACCAGCCAGACCAGTTTGACTGGGCCATTAATGATCGTATAGACGAGCTGGTTGAGTTCGACCTGCCTGACACCGATGAACGCGAGCGTCTCGTCAGACAATACTTTGAAGAATATGTTCTGAGACCTGCCACAACTGGTTCAAGAACAGGGTAAGCCGGCAGGGACTGGAAACAAGTTGAAGTTACTGCACCCATAGGTTGTGACGTATTTCCTGTTCCAACTTCCCACAAAGCCCACTAAAATAAACATGTTCTCTATAATTTAACCTCCACATAAAACAATAAGAACTTCGACAAAAATATCCTTTCGTGGAGAAAAAATAAGAAAAATCTTCGTAGAACTGCTTTTCATTTTGGAACCGAAAGTCGAGTGACGTCACTTGAAATCTTAAAAACTTTTAAATGTGACGTCAGACTTTTCTTATTTTCTCTTCATGACATGATTTGCTGTCCAAACTAGTTCTGATAGTCCCCTTCACAGTTCCCTGCGCCATCTTGAAAGGTAACCGTGCCTTTGCATCGAAGCGAGACTAACTGTGAGCTTCCAATGATAGAGACATGTGAATAATTGTCCAAGGTGTTAAAAAAGGTCTATCATTGGAAGCTCACCGTTCGTCTCGCTTCGATTCAAAGGCACGGTTACCTTTCAAGATGGCGCAGGGAACTGTGAAGGGGACTATCGTTTCAGGGAGAGGTTAAATTATTAACAATATTTTCACTTCTTCATTTTTGCGCTTTTTTGCAAGCAATCTGGCAAGGCAAAGATTTGACCAGACAGTTCCAATTCTTAGACATTCAATCTGGCTTGTTTACTTGTTTAGCTCTTGCTTTTTTCTGATTTTTTTATTTTTTTTATTTTTATTTTTAGGCGGTTGAAGATCGACAACTTTGACTTTAATTCAAAATGTCATCAAATTGCTGAAGTGACTAAGGGTCTGTCAGGAAGAGAAATAGCGAAGCTTGCAATTGCTTGGCAGGTAAGCTTTATTATTTGTTAGTTTAAACATGAACAAGATTCTCTGAGACGACATTTTTTTAGCGTACCCTACCTTGAGTTTTCTCTAACAAATACAGTAAGAATCTTTCATAGTTTTCGTCGTTTTTATACACTCAATGCACCCTTCTTAAATTGTTTCTTGAATGCGATGCTAACCCTGGATTACAAAAGAAATTTCACAAATTCCATCGAAAAACGGTTTAATTCTTTTGCATTTTCATGTGAGCCTCGCATCCTCGAGTTTTCCCATTACAAATGCATTGTCGAGCTCAAAACAGAAGCTGAGAGCGAAAGGTATTCTGGGAAATGACTAATATCTTCTGATGTATTCATTTGATATACACAGTCGATATGAAACGTGTGTTAAAAGCCTACATGCGCGCTCTCTCTGTCAGTGAAACAATTTATGAACTTTCAACGAGTTGTATCACTAGATACATCTCATCAACGTACTTCCCATATGCCACTTCGATTTGGTTTCAGCTTCTATGTTTTGAACCCCACAACGATTTTGCAATATGCCTGAAGCGAGATGACGTCTTACCCCCGCCTCTAGACCATAATCCTTTTCACATTGCTTTTGTTCTTTAATAGCGCATCGCGCTGATTCTAAAAATAGCTTAAAGATTCGGACTAACATTGCATTCTGTTTAACCGCTACGAGGATTATACGAACCGATTTTATTATTTTTACTTAAAGTTACAATATTAACCCATGTAAACTTAGATCAACTGCGATCGGCTGTGAAAATTATCTGCTGAAAGTAAACTTGTAAGTTTGTTTGTCCGAATTTCGCCTTTGTCTTCGTTTTTATGACGTCACGGCTGCGCTGCGCTATTATGACTATTGCTCCTGTATTCTCTAAGGAATGAAAAATTTTAATATGAACGAATTTTAAAAGCTATTATGGTATAGAGTCGGGGGTAAAACGTCATCTCGCTTCAGGCTTATTGAGTATATAAAATAATGAAGCCTTAGATTTTTGAAGAAGGTAAAGGAGAACTTTCATAGCGTCCAAAAGGTTGGACATGCATGGCCGGATGTCTGAAACAATACCCGCACCTACCCCTCCCCCAACGAAGCAAATGGCGAAACCAATATCAAAGTTTTTTCCTGTCTTTTATTCAGGCGAGTGCTTATGGGTCGAAGGATGGTATGTTGACCGAGGAAATCATGGACGAACGAGTAAAGGAAGCCGTTAGGCAGCATAAACAAAAAGAGGACTGGCGCCAAGCCCCTGCACCAGGTTTCTCTAGCCCCGAAGATGTGCCTACCATGCCCAAATTTGGTAAAGTTTAATCAAGTGCAAGAATTTTGTGAAGATTTGCCACGAAGATTACACACTTGTGGAACTATGGTTTCCGGGTTACCAGACGTTTTAAAAATCAAATTTTCATATTGGTGGACGTTGATTCTGATAATGCATTTTACAAGACATCAATTTTAAAGGAGTGAAAGAAACATAACTTCTTCCCATGATGCAGAGGGAATAATTTTTTCTTGATTCAGGATGACGTCAGGACGTCCTCTAATGTAACTCTTGTCAAATGTTTAGGAATTCATTCTTACGAATAATATGGGAAAAATAAAGTAAATTAAACATTGCTAAGTGTGCATAATTTCTATAGGTTTTTAGTTAACCAAAGCGAAATATTTTTCCTGTGTTAAAGTGCACATGAACCCTTCGACAATACTTTCAGTACTAATTCTGCATAAAGTAAATAGTTGATTGGTAAAATATTTCTTGATTTGAGTGATGCGTCTTTAAGTTATGAAGGTTTATACTTCCAATATGTTAATGATGATGACGTCAGGTAAGGTATTTGAGTGTTTTTGTTGTAACTAGTAATACTAAATGCTGGCCATTTTGAAGATAAAAATTGTAAATAGCTTTCATGTAAACCATGACTAAAATAATGATGCTTTTTAAATACTGTTTCTATGAACCAGTTCGATTTTGTATATTTAATTAAGCCTTAATAGACGTCACACTCATTAGCATATTGGAAGTATAAACCTTCATAACTTAGAAACGCATCACTCAAATCAAGAAATATTTTACCATTCAACTATTTACTTCGTGTAGAATCAGTACTGAAAGTATTGTCGAAGGGTTCATGTGCACTTTAAGGCGCGATTATACGGAGCAATTTTCTCTGAAACCTGTCTCGCAACCGCGTTGCGACACAAGTTGGATGGAGCATTGCAGCGTCTAACCTACAGCGCAATATGAAAAATGTTGCGAGACAAATTGCAGCAATCGTTGCGTGTAGACACTCTTGGAACTTGTGCTCCGTGTAATCGCGCCTTTTTAAGATTCTGTTACACCTTGCAATTTTCTCAGCAACTTGTCTCCATTGCTTGAAAACGTAGCGTCACAAGTTGCCGAGGTGAGGTGTTAAGGTCCTGTTACACCGGTGCAAAGCCGTTGCGAGACCAGTTGCTGGAGAATTGCACAGTGTAACAGGACATTTAAAAGGAAACATTCAGCACGACAACCTCCAAATGGCTTTATTTTTCATAACGAATGAACTACCTCGACGATATAGCGGCCATCTTGGATCGCAAGGCATTATTGGGTGGCCAGGGGGCAAAACAAAACAAATATAACAGATGATATATAATCACGTGTGTTTGTATTTCTTGCATAGGTAGTGATAGATGTGCTGTCTTTTGCTGTAAGGCGATTTAAATTATATATCACCATTTTTTTTTCAAACGAAAACGCATCAAAAATACCTGGCCTTATGTTTTTCCAAATGCTTGCACAATCTGGTCTAATTTTTCGTATCAGCCTTTGTTGTATATTTATTTCTAATCATAATTGGGACTTTTTGTCACCAAAAATCGTTTCTTGAATAAATACGGCCACAATCGATATCAAAAGAAAAAGCGAAGCCGATACTCTTTCCCAAGTAACTGTCAGAACACCAATCTTGAACCCCGATGAAGGCGCCACCTGATTTAGGTAAGTTATATATTTTTCAAATCTAAAGGAAGGAATTTTTCGATTCCGCTGCCATTTTCCTACTGCTTTGATGGATCCTCTAAAGACTTTTCGTAATATCTCAGCATTATTCTGCGTGTTGATTGGTTCTCCTACTGACACGTGACCCTTATCGGGGAGATGAATGCGCATGTCTGTACTTGGCGCTACTTTGGTTTTAAACCTATTGGTTATTGTTTCCTTGTCTTGTGTATCTGTGGCGGTCTCCATGTCAGAATCCGAGTCACTACTGTCCTCTGGGTACTCGGCCCATGCCTTCACCACCACTATAAAGTACCAATGATATTGTTTAGTGACCCAGGCCGCGGTGCACAATGGGTAGACAGCGAGGATCAGAGGCATTAGAGCGTGCCAAATGTARATTCGATAGCGGTTTTTGTAAAGGTAAAGATACGCGTTGACCATGATGGACAGAAGGGTAAGAGACAGCAAAAGAAACAGAAGAGCCTTTGAAGATATTGATAAAGATACATTAAAAAAGTCATAAAATCCTTATTTAATCTTTGAAAAAATCATGAAATCGTTTTGACCATAACCTTAAGGCATAACTTTTAAACCTATATCTTTCCCGAGCTTACCTGTAGTTGTATTTGTATATATTTTAGTTTATTTTTAGTTCGATACTTATTTATATTTGGAAATTAATTATATTTGGATATTTCTTTTAAAATTTTTGTATACATTATACATTTTTCAAATAGTAATTTGTAAACTGTAACTGTCACACACTGTCACTATCTTTTTTTTTTTTTTTTTTGCTCGATCGGTAGATGACACAAACGCAAGTCAACCTATACAGAGTTGGGAGAAAATTGACGTAAAAGTACAGCCGCACCCACAATAATCTTCTAAATTTTGTTACGTGGTTTTGAAACCATTTGCGCATCTTTCATTGAGTTTTGAATAGCTGGCCTTGATCGTATACGAAATACGATACAGTTATTTTAGCATATTATGATTCGGTCATATGTTTTCGTGAGCGGACGAGCATAGTCTAGTGCTATACAAATTACTATTCGATATTCCTGACTGCATTCGTCAAGTAAAGCATGATATTGTCAAGGTAAGTGCATAATTTAAGATTCTTACAAGTGACCATGGTCTCTTGGATTCTTACCAAACAAGATCTCGAAGATGTTTTGACAAACTTTATTCTTTCATCAAAGCTAGTCACAGCTTCCCTCAATGTCGGAGAATGAAACTTGCTTCGCAGTCGAGTACTGATGCACTCTAAAGAAAATGGTCAATATAAAACTGGATGACTTATCCAAGACACCTGTCTTCACACTTCTCTAGCTAGTAACCACTGATTAGAAGTATTACATGGTCCAGGGACGGTTCGCCGAAGCAAAAAAAAAACCTCCCCCCCCCCTTCTTTCCCCCCGAATTAGAAGTGTGGTTTAGAAGGTCTAATCTCAGTCTACAGAAAAGTGAAAACTGGAACAATCTCGTACCCAGAGCCTGCGTTTCTTCTGGCCTGCGGCATAGAACGAGGGCTCTGGCATAATAATATTTTTTATAGATTTCTTGGACTTCCGTTTCAAGAGCGCATGCGTTCAAAGACTTGCCAAAAATTAAAAATATTTTCCCGATTTCTAATTTTTCCTATAATCTTTACTTTGACTTTTGCTTTGATTTAGTTTTTACTCTGATTATTTTGATCGGTTATATGTCACTTTTCGAAAATTGCGCATGCGCCAAAATATGGATTATGCCAGAGCCCTCGTTCTTCGCTGCAGACCAGAAGAAACACAGGCTCTGGGTACGAGATTGAATCTCGCAGGGACTGTACTTGTTTGCGCATGCTCCTTTTACGACTACCAAAATACTTGGCGAATCATTGTTCAAATTCCGATATCAATTGGGATTAGCTATCACAAGAAAGTACGCAAGGGATTTCCAAATCCAGCTGAATTTTGGAAGTGGTTTTTCCCGTAAATAGACCTAATACGTTGTAGTGGAATATTTTCCCATTTCAGACCACGTTTGTACTCAGCACCATTAAGGCATGGCTCTTTTGAGGAAGTGATGGAAAATCAGTTATTTATTCATATCTTTGACAGTTTACTATGAATCTTTCCCAAATTTGGCTCGTAGTAGTAATTCTTCAAGGCAAGCAATTACCGCATATCTGTTACCATGGAAACCAGTTCACGTGACCACAAGACCGCCATCTTGGATTTTTAAAATAAATCGTTTGTAATCGTATTGAAACTACTTCAGAAGTCCTGAAAATCCATATTCCTTTTGATATTTACAATACCTATATGGATCTAATTGGATATCTTGGAAATTATATTAAGTTTAATTTTTAGAATATTTTTAATTTTTTGGAAAAAATAGAAAATATTCTAAAAATTAAACTTAAAATAATTTCCAAGATATCCAATTAGATCCATATAGGCATGGTAAATATGAATAGTAATCTGCATTTTCATGACTTTTAAAGATGTTTCGGTACGTTTACAAACGGCTTGTTTAAAAATCCAAGATGGCGGCCTTGTGGTCACGTGACTTAGTTTCCATGGTAACCAAGGCTCTAAGTTTCCTTCTTTTCACAAAAGACATTAACTTGCCAAGTTTGGGGAAGATTCGTAGAAAACTGGCTATGATATAGCTAATCAGTTTTCCATCTGAGAGCCATGCCTTAATGATGCTGAGTAAGATTCTTTGTTTGAATTGTTTTCAGTTATATTCATGTGTCTTCTTATGTGCAACTCTGTAGTCCACAACTGGACTCACTTTTATTTCTGTTTACGTTCGTTCTGATCAAAATCAAAGATGCGCGCAAAGATGTGTGGGAAATACTAAGTACTAACTAGAATTACGCGCGTAAAACAAACACCATTGTGAAAAGTGGGTTTCAGTTCTGGACTAGCGCAACTGTTAAACAAAGAAATTATACTCTAGAGAATGACACGTAGTCTGAAAGCTGTCGTGTAAGTATTTCATACCTTGAAATTCCACCATAGAATGTCCAGTCATTTCCATAACACAGCTAGCAATATACCAGAACAAGGCGTAGGCATACAAGACGTGGAGACCGCTAACGAATCGAAGCAAGTGAAGCAATACCTCAGCCCCATATGAAACACTTTGATCGAAAGCCACGTGGTTTGCCTTGTCGAGCCTCAAGATTACATACTGTACTGAGGACCCAGTGAGCGTGAATATGAACAGGAATAACTGTAGCTTCTGGAAATATTAAGTATTAAGTATGTGTTAGTATAAATGCATTGTCATGTTCTCAGAACAAGTGGCAGAAGTGACAGACATACTATGGTCAGCTGGAGGGAAGAAAATATGTACTTTTTGACATTGCACACGTCACGGTAAAGACATCGGCTTAAAGTGCGCGCATTCAATTTATTTACCAAAAAGCTTGTATACAGTGATGCTTTCTTTTCTCACTTGATTGCTCGTTAAAGAAGATTATGCAAAGACTTTAACTGAAGTAACTGTTTTATAGAAGGGATTTCACAAAAGTTCAATCTATATGAGGAAGATGGAAGATGGTTTTTGAAGGGGACAAAAAAGTTTTACTTGATTGAAAGGATACGATTTTCACTTAGGAATTTGTACATGTTTCTTCTGTTTGTTTGCTTTGTTTTGTTTTGTATTTTGAATCCATACAAATTGACTGAAGAATGGTAGTGTGTTATCCTATGGGGCGGAGAAGAAAAAAAGGATTGCTGGAGAAAGGAAGAGACTCCCGCGTTCAAATCTAGAAGATGTGCCACACACAATGAAATAATTACTCACAAAATAATCAAAGGTTAACACACAGCTTATACTAACCTTAATACTGGCTGTGATTCTAAGCAGAGATCTATTATACTGCCCATCCTTTTCCAGCATATCCAACCCTTTCTTCATCCAAGGGATTGTCTTAAAGATCGCAAAGTACGTTCCCAAGCAAAAAGTTAACCATTCGGTCCCTTTGACTACAGCCCAAGCGAGCCCATACTTGACATGAGACTCGTAAAAATCAAATGCAAAAGAAATAATAATGTTAAATATCCACACTAGTAGTCCAAAGATGGCTAATCCACGGTGCTTTGTGTTGTAGATGTTACCAATGAAAGCAGTTGTCAAATCTATGGTAGTTATTATGTAAGACGAACTAGTTGTTGACATTGTTTTGGCCATTATTGATCCTCGAAAAAGCTTTTTGATAGACACTTGTTCCGAGCCGAAGAAGGAGTTTATTCTGGGGCTAGGAATTTTCGAGACATCTCGTCCCAAGCTTTTTTCTGGGTTCATTTTCAAGTTTCTTCATCCTTGTAGAACATTGCAGCACCAAAACTGGTACAGTTATGCTGAATAAGGAAAAATGTCATACTGATTACTATTTTGGAATTACTATTTTGCCGGCATATTTTATTTTCTTGATTGTGTGCCATTTCATGCAAGACTGAGTCCACAAGTCTAGCTGAACTATACTTTAGTCTACTTTATAGCATTTGATTTGGGGATTTCAAAAACTAAGGTTATTAATGATTTTTTTAAAGAATGTCAAATAAGACATTTCATGTTGTATCTCGACGTTTTCAAACATATGGAAGTAAACTCCTTTGCAAGTTTTAACATCCAAGTACAGAATATGCGATATTTTAAGATAGCATTTGCTTTTGTTTTGTAGCAATTTTTCGAAAAAGAGGCAAAGTTCTAGTGTCTTGAAGTTAATTTTGGCCGAGTTAAACGAGGTACTATAGTTTCACAGACCTTAAGCGATTCATAATTTCTTCCTAACGTAAAGGTACGAATAGAGTTATTTAGTATATTTAGTACTAATCATGACCTGGTCCTTGCAGTTTTTAAAAGAGTAATTTATTTTACATCACGACTTACCATTTGTAAACTCGGCTCCTCGCTGACGATATTGTGATTTTGATATTGCCATGCAACCAACGTTTTGTAATCAAAAACGTCCAGAGAAAAACCTATTTCCTTGCTTACATGGATTAGTAATGGATTGAGTCCCAGTTTAAAACTCGATTGACTATTCACTTCACTCACAAAAAAATGCAAGAACGTTTTTTGGCTAATTTGACACTCCAAATAGACACATTATTTTATAAAACGGGAGCTTGTAAAAGTAATTTTGGCGAAGTCCATGAACAAAACCAATGATGCGGTTCTAGTAGGGTTTCAAACACCCAACTGGAACAATACGACAATATTTAAAAGTCAAAAAACATTTGACCAACACAATGAAACACAAAAAGTAGAGATACGTAACAAAAAGCCGATGTAAAGATAATAGACTGATTGGACAATAGGAGAACAGCCAATATCCAGCTATTATCAAGATAATTAATTACTGACAATCCCTTCAACCATTCACCTGCGTAAAACACGTTGGCTTGGACTTGAAATCTATATCAAAGAAAAGAATGTCCAACATTGACGACGATATTATAACAACAATGACAGAAAAAAACCTAAAATCACCTCTGGACTGATCAACTCAGGGCACGCGGGCCATAACTCACAGATCGAACCCTGAAACAACCTCTGGCTATGGGCTGATCTATGCCTCAGGGCACGGCTAACTCACAGATCGATATCAAACCCTGAAACGACCTCTGAGCTGATCTATGTCAGGGCACGGCTAACTCACAGATTAAACCCTGAAACGACCTCTGAGCTGATCTAAGACAGGGCAGGGCTAACTCACAGATCGAACACCTCGGATGACCAAAGTCAGGACAGTAGATCAAATTGGAATTTAGGTTGTTCAAGCGAGCATAATTTATGCTATTATGCTCTCTTGGATTGTTAGGTTTCGCGAAGCCGGGAAGGCCGGACAATTATTACTTTGAAGAACTAAGGAAGGGCTATTGATTTCAGTCTATTTTATTTATTTCTCTTGTTTCTCTATGATATAGTGCATGACAAATACACCTGCCCTACCCCCCACCAATGAATGCATGCTCCCTATATAGACTTTTGGGATATGTCAGGAATCTAACCCGAACAATATAATTCATACATTCAGCCATGAATACACGAATTTAACTCAAAATGGAGAAATTTCACAGTCATAACTGAAAATTAGACCTGAAATTATCTTTTTTATAAGCTGGAGCCTTAGCTGGTTTAGGCCAAGAGGTAACCAAAAAAGTGAATTAAAATGATTTCTAATGATAAATTAAGGATATACAATTTCTTTACGTCATTGTTTTAAAATGGGAACATACAGTCAGTGTCATTAACGTTGTCCACCGAAAAAAGACATTTAGACATTTA
>NW_022261918.1:22951-34684 GCF_009602425.1 Actinia tenebrosa
GGTCTGGCATAAAACAAACGCTGAAATACCATTCTCCATCTTAAATCCTCACTAAATGGTCGGGGCATTCTGGATTTTCGATTCACGAGTTGAAATTTACATTTAAAGTTCAGGCTGACGCACACGAAGCAAAGAATGCATAATGAAACACGTGATATTTCTTTTAGTCTAAATGTGTAAATGTGTAAGTGTGTAAATGCCTTTTTTCGGTGGAAAACGTTAATGACATTGACTGTATATTATTTTTTTGTAGGAGATGTCATATTGTTAGCTCTCACATCCGTCGTCCATTTGTCCTGGTCCTGATTTTCCTAGCAGAAGAACCTGCGCATGCTCAATGTGGCCCATGTAAACTGTCTTCAAGTAACGTGTTCCACAATGGAGGACGCCGTCAAAGACCGCGAAAACCTCTATAAAATGATAATAAGGTAAAAACTCTCCTTCGTACACTTTGGGATACTCTTTTGCAGGCACAGGAGACAGTTTTTGTTGAGTGTGGGGTGATTTTTTGGTGGTTTTCGTTGGGGTTTGTTGACAGGTCAGAAATGAAGACAACCCATGCTTTCACTACACAATACACAATGAGGTCTCTTCACTGTTATTTTTATAAAAAATCGTTTCTGATCACGATCTCAGATCTATTATCACCAATAAAACGTTTTAATCTAAAATACTCTACCTTTGAATGCTTTTTTCTTCTCATTTTTGCGAACTTTTTAAAGGTTCAGGGGTTAAGAGTAAACGTTTAATGTATTTGTTACAGTGGAACAAAACGTTATTTGAAAATCAGTAAGCTTATATATGATTTATTCAGTCAGTGATAATCAGATCGATTTTCTTAAAGGTTTTCAAATCAAAAATATATATATCGGGTCACTAGAAGGAATTACATCTCTTGTAAAAGAGGGACAAGATTAAATAGATTTTGACAGAAGAAGAAAATAAATTATTCATAGCTCAATAATGCCATTTTAAGGTCGATATATCATCAATACTAGTTTCCAAAAAAGATGAAGTAGTTAATGAAATAGCTTCTATGTGGTATTAAAACATTTTAGTTTACAATTTTCGTTTACAAAATTCCAGTATTTTTTCTTTTCATATTAATTTTTACAAATGTACAATGTATCAAGCAAGGGTATAGGTTTTAAATTTACTTGCTGTTGGAAATATTAACGAAAACAAGAATGTATTTGAAATCAATTTCGTACTGAATTTCAATCGTTGGACTGACCCAACATATATTTAGAAATGCAAATTCTAGTCTTAGTTTGCAGATAAAAACTTGCGATTCATGTAGGAATCTTTCAGATCAGGAGAAAATCAAACATTTGAAAATTGACTTGAGACAAGCAATCTTTTGAATGATAAAATGATAATCATGCTTTTTATAAAATATCACATTTCAGTGTTTCACTGCTTTTYCCCTCTGTGTTTGTTCTGAGCATCAGGGAAATAATTAATCCAACAAGGCCAACTCCAGCTTAAGTATAATTGATATTTTTGCATCTTCATTCAAATTTGACAATTATTTATTATGATTATCTTTTTTTTAAAATTGTGAGTCTTTTTGAATAGTAAATGTTGCAATGTGATAGGAAGTTCTAATATTGAAATATTTGATCTGTGCCTGTAGTAAAGTTAATGTCCTTCTTATGATTATCCTAAATTCATGACAGTTGGCTCTGTTTGTATTTAATAATTGTTGGTGTATTTCATTCAGACAACTCATTTTTACTATTGTGTTTTTAACATTGACATTTTTATGTTTTCACCTAATGTGGAATTCATTTTTCAGTCAGCTGCGATATGATGGATGTGAGGCCATAGCTGCTAATTTAGCTAAAACTACCAATATTATGAGCCCGTGCCCTCCATCTGCAAGACTACACCAGGTGGTCAACCTTGGGCTGCGAGCAGAAACAGAAGGTAATGTTAAAATATATTCAAAATGAAATTAAATTTAGCCAATAGATCGATATAAGTTTTGGAGATAATTCAAATGAAAATGGTATGCAATGATTATTTGGACTGCATAGATGGATAATCTAAAAAAATATTAATTTCCAATGCTTAAAACTTGGTGAGAACCTTATTTAGATACATATATAGTGATATATAAAGAGAAAAAGTAAGAGTTTGAAGAAGTGAAAGACTTATTTTCTTGACATTTGGCTTATCAAAGCATTTGAATGATGTCATCATGATGTGGTACACATGCACTACATGAAATCATGCATGTAAAACTCACTGCATGCAAACAATGTCCACAAACGTCCTGTTGTTGTAGAGCAATAAGCTCACCACTCTTGGGTTATACTGCACAATAGAAAAACACACCAGTTTTGAACTCTTTTATTAAATGATTATGGACAGCTACAATAATTACTTATTACTAGTCCATAAACATCCTTAAATGACTGTATACAAGTTACTAGTAAGCTGAATCACTTTTCCTATCCCATCTGGAATCTTACTCCCCATGGTCCTCGACCATTGGTACATCAAGTAAAATGAATGACTTTATATTACAGGTAGTAGACCAGAGAATCAGCAGCTTCCTGGACTCACAAATGCAATTGGACCTTCTGTGGCTTCCAAAGGCATTGATCTGGAATATGAACCTGAAGGTAGGAAGCATGTAGATTATTTAATAATTATTCGCAGAAGGCAAAGTGAATATCAGGGAATATTTACCAAGACACGAGTCTTTGAGCAGCGAGGTAAATATTCTCCGTTATTCACTAAGGCTGAGTCAAATAATTGTTTTAGTATGAATACACAGGTGATTCTTTCAAAAAAAGAAAAAAAAGAAGATAAGACACATTTTTTTCCCGGTAACAGCAACAAAGGGGCTGGCCTCCATTTTGGATTATCGCTGGAGGTGATTATTGTGTATAGTGTGAATTTTTCGACCAATCAGCTGGCGAGATTTTCAATAATCACCTGTGTATTTTTACTAAAATGAAATATTACTTCTTTGGAAACTTTTTGAAATCTACAGTATGAAAAAAAAATTTTTTTTTTTGATTTTTTTTGTTTTGGTAAAATTTTGAAACAAAAAAATCATAGTACATTGCCTTTGTCTTGTGTCATAAATCATAAACTACCATGAGAACCATCAGGTAGTTTATTTTTCATTTTCTAATGCAAGAAATACAAATATAATTTTGTGGTAATATTAATAAGGAAATCACTTAGAGAATATATTATGGAGCCTAAGGTATATATTGCCAGCAAATATCATGCATATACTGATGGGTATGTATGTGGCAATACCAAGCACACCTGTCAGGTGTACTGTCAACACTGCTAAATTCAAAACCATTCATTTATCTCATGAAGGAAAATTTTGAGTTGCTTTTGTCTCTATTATACTTTGTGAAGACGAGCCATTCAAGTTTCAACTACAACTATCGGAGAATGTTTTACTATTTATGTATTTTCTATGAGAATCAATATATTTATTTTCAAACAACTCACAAGGAATATTATTTAATATATTCATCATTTATTTTTTATTTGTGTATTAATTAAGGTACATTAAGCAGATATGCACTGTAGTATTATCATGGAACCAATATATTTTTTCTTTTGGGAGTCCTTTGATCAAGTAATATGATTTAAAGTGAAAAAAAGGTTTTTTAAATATTTACTTTTGGCAATGAAAGTAGATTTTCTTTCTTGGTTAAAGTTAGGTGTTTTTTTGGGGGGGGAGGGGGGGTAAGTAATGAAATGGAAGGACTTGTCATCTTGTGTACTGAATCTAAATTAAAGATAATTTAAAAATCTGAGATTTTTTTGCCTAAATATTGTAGAAAATAAATATTTTAATGGATCTTATTTGTCCCTTGTTGTTTGAACTGACATCAAAACCTCAAATATAGAATACTATTTTGCACTTACAGCATTTGAAACAAGCCGGTAAGGGTAAAGTATTGGTAATATGGAATGTAAATTCTATTTGGGCTGCAAAATATAGTATGTCTAATTTTACAATGGGAGGGGAATGAGGAAAGATATATAGGAAGTTCAGAGAAAATCAGTTGATCAAGTTATGTTTAATAAACAAGCAGGAGTGTTTTATCAGCATTTAAAAACACGAGTCATAGCCGAGTGGTTTTAGACCCGATAAAACACGATCTGCGAGTTTATTGAAAGGCTTAAAAAACTCATGATGTATGTTCTTATATTGTACTGAATTCTTTACAAAATGAACCAAGTTTGATAGAGAAAATCCAAGTTAAAGTTTATGCAAATGAAGACGAATCTATATCAGATATAAAACCTCCTTCATGGTCATGATTTCTATTGCGTTTCCTTCATGAATTATTCATGAGTTTTTTAATGACATCATAACATGAGGAGTTCAACACTAGCTAGGTTATGTTAGTGAGAGTGGAGTAAATATGGATAACAGATCAGGGGAGGACTTAATGAGTTTCTCTTCGAAGGTTTTGGTGTTCCTGTTCTTCTTTCTTCCTTCTTTTCCCACAAAATCATTATTTTCAATTTGGTGGAGTTCATCAGAAATGTCACTTTAATACCCAGCATTTTCAGTAGAGAAACAACAAAATTGTAATGATTTATATCCAATATTAGGCCTCAATGGTACTTCATAAAATAATTATCTTTACTTCATAACTTTAACTAAATGATAAATTTCTAATAAATCTAAAAAAGGGATTAACAATTAATAACTACTTATTAAAAATAACATGGATTGTTTTGTCTTCTCATTCTTAGTACTAAAAAGCCTAAAATATCTTCAGTCAGGAATCTATGTCATATTCTGCTTTATGCATCTGTCTCTTCATGATTAGCTAAACATCTAGCAGTGCAGCTGTTTCAACTCTATCAGCCATTCTAAAGGCTGGTTTAGACAGTACGATTTTCGTCTACGACTATCGTATACAACGCGCTCACGTCTGTCGTAGGCGAGTTGTAGGCTTGATTTACACGCTATGACTCGAGTTGTAGGATGGAGCGAGGGTGTTGTATATGATAGTCGTAGGCGAAAATCGTACCGTCTAAACCGGCCTTAAGGTTGCAGGAAAAAACTGGGTTGACTTGGCATTGAAGTGCATTGTGGGACTGTTTAGGGGACACATTTCTGAGAAGGCCTTTATTTCGTTCCCTAAAACAGCCCTAAAATGCACTGCAATGCAAAGTCGATCCAGTTTTCCCCTTCAACCTTAAAATGACTGATGCACTATCTAGTTGCAGTATCCTGAAGGGAGTTGTACATTTGTACATTGAAATCAACTTCTAAATTCTAATTCGATCTTTCGGCTTTCACCTAGTTTGGAACCTAAGCTCTGTTGTGATTGTCCCACGCTGTGATACAACAGCAAAAAGCTTTGTAGATTTTTTAGATTTGTAGAATTGATTTTTACATGTAATAGTTTGGAACATAGATGGAAACACAAATTGTTAATAAATAGGGTTCAAAATAGCAGGCTAATAATGGCCAACATGCCAGTCAAATATTACTAATAGATGCAGGTTGAGCCAAAGAATATYGAAGTGCCAAATGGAAAATAAAATCGAAAGTGAAATTTTACCGAGGTTTTGCTTCCCTACAATATCTGCCTTTATTTTTGATGTTATTTTGAACTCTTGTAGATCGTCAGGGCTAAAAGGTTTTTTTCCATGATGACCGTGGCATGTTAATGAGCAATTAACCAACTAGTCTAATGAAAAAGGCAATAAATCTTTTTTTTCCATAGAATATCTATATAAATTTAGATTTCTTGTAGTTGGAAGCGTTCTCGTCTTAGAGAGGAGAAGATATAGAAACCTTGGGTCAAAGATGTGCTTGTGAATGAGAAAGAAATTCTTTAGCTTAGGCATACTTTCCTAGTTTTTCATACCACATGTGGTTCTCTTGAATATTATTTCTTTCTTCACCATTCTCGCTTGAGAGGAAATAATAAATGAAGGTAAAACAAACAAAAGAATCATCTCTAGACCATAATCCTTTTCACACTGCTTTTGTTCTTTAATTATGACTATTGTTCCTGTATTCTCTAAGGAATCAAAGATTTTAATATGAAAGAATTTTAAAAACTATTATGGTATAGAGTCGGGGGTAAAACGTCATCTCGCTTCAGGCTTATTAGCTCCAATCTAAAGAGACCTATTGTTAATTACCATAACTATTTTGTTTGCTTGGATTTACGATCTCAAGTGTCATAAACCCATTTTAAAAAAACGTTAGGAAAGTCTTTAATTTTGATTCGTGAGTCAGTAGGAATTACCCTTAAAATATGTCCTTTCTTACTGTGATATTAAAGAGTTTTCTATGACACGAGAAGTGACCATAAATTAGTTATAAATTGTGGGTTATGTAAATTCTAAAAAAATATATGGAATAGAAGTACGGAGATAAAGCAAAGAGTGATTGTAAAATCTTATTTACATAACCCACAAAAACTCAAAAAAATGCCTTAAAGTTTTTAAGATTTAAAACAGAATGGGAAATAGAATCGACTTTAAAAAATATAAATACGAATAAAAAGTAAATTAAAGCAAATGACAAGGTTATCGTAAAAATGGGAAATGAAAAATGGAAAATGAAAATTGAAAGAAAGAAAGTAATTAAGTTAAATAATCATAATCTATTTAATCCTTAACCAGATTCAGTATGCATTTTGACACTGTTCCATTTCATTCCTATCCCAGAATACAACGGGCACCACCGAAATGGCCAAACTGATGCCGAGGGGTACATGGTAAACACAAATGCCAAAAAAGCATCGTGTAGCTCGGACAGTGGCGGGGAATCTGACCGTGAAAACATTCCCCCTCAAGAAGTCCAGGAACACATCCTGAAAATCACCAAAGCCAAGATTGTTGCAGAAGAAATCAATGTTGTTTGCTCAAATGGCGGGTACATCGACCACAACGACGACCTGAACACCGATAACGTCTGCGCACGCGTCAAGAAAGAGCTTCAGAAAATGAACATTTCACAGGAAGTATTCGCCAAATGCGTTCTTGGCAAGACACAGGGGTACTTGTCTGAGATGTTGAAACACGGGGAAAAAGTGTTTTATACTCCCGAGAAGGCGAACAGTAAAGGCAGAATGAATTTTGAAAAGATGAGACAGTTTTTGAGCAAGCCAGAGGAGGAAAGACGTGCTATTTATGCTGCCAAGGCTAGACAGCTGAGGGAAGAGAGATACGTGAGGAAGAGAATGAGCTTGTCGGTAAGAAGAATTTATTGTTTTTTCTCCTTCGTTTCTGTTTAGACCTCTTTAGCTTGGGCAAAGTATTTTCACATTACAGACCAAGTGTCATAAGATTCATAACATCAATATCAATCAATCTTTATTTAGTACCAAAATTGCGAAATTACATATACTAAACTACGAGAATACAGAAAATTGTTACAAGCCAGCTGTAATAGCCATAGGCTAAGCGAGACAGTTGGCAAGATTCTTCGTTTTAGTTGTATCCATATTGATGTGTCTTCCCATAAGCAACCGTTAAACAAAGAAATGATACCTTTTCGATTGACGTATAGTCTGTAATGGGGAAACCTTGTAACAAGACGAATTAGGTCTAAATTGTATTTATCCCGTTCCTTCACTCATTCATTAATATTTCCATTTCCAGTTAATGGATTTTAACGTTTGATTCTTCCATTCCTTATCTATTTATTGACATACTCATGCATAAATCCATTTATTCCTTTCATTTCAACCATCCATGCTTTTCCATTTCCCATTTTTCCATCCTTCCATCTGATCTATCCATATTTTCTTGCCGTTCGTTTTTTGTTTGCATTTTTATTCACTTTCAGTGGTGATTGATAATACTAATGTAAAACTATGGGTTTTTACTTTATTCCCAGATGGCATTTAAACAAGAAGACATGAACGACTACTCACCATCCCCCAGCAAAGCTGGAAAATATAACACGAGTTACGATAGCTCCATCTCGTATCTCTCTCAAACACCAAGCCCCGATAGAACACGACACACTAGCCCTCCCCGTCTACACTCAAGGGGTTCGCCTCCAGCTTTCGTCAAAGAAGAAATGTCCAGCCCACAAAGAGAAAAGCCAGAACACATGTCAAACGATTTCCCGCAACACGAGGGACATCCCGTGATCAGGGATCCTGTACAAATTCATCCTCGTGTGCTTTACATGGCGAAAGGGGATCCCACACGTCACATAAAAGTACCATCGTACGTAGTGTGTAAAAAGGAACCCATGCCAGCAGTGTCTCGAGAGCAAAGGGACCCAGAACACAACCTTGTGGCATCCAAAATCGCTGCCTTATCTCGAAAACAACCAACGCCTCTAAAAACCAGACCTGCTTCACGAGTGTCGTTAGAAAAAAACCACTTGAAGGTGAACTACGCTAATGAAAGTGTACATGATTCAGAGAAGGATTCTGACGGGTCAAGTTGTGGTATTCCAGAAGACGTCGTTACCATAGAAACCCTGCCATTACAGAGTCTAGCAGCTGATGACATGGAGAATAACGAACAGCCATTGGTTCTTCATAGAGATTCTTTTGACCCAAATAAGGTGGAGATTGGCCAGAATGTTTACGTTGTTCAAGTTGATAGGACTGACGCAATTCGTGTAACGAGCTCTATATGAAGTTCGTCCGAAACTTTATCGACTTCTACACTAGTCTCATCCGACTATTTCCCGACTCATAGCAATTCCATCCAAAGCTGACAGCGTCCATAACCTCAAGTGCTAGTGGGATTTTAACCGAACGCTGCTACATTCACATCAAACTATTTTAGAAAACAAATCTTTGTCTCGTAACAAGATAAAGATCTCATTATTACTATACTATTATACATCTATTTACAAGAATATAAAAACAATTATAGGTATTTATGCATTGATTCGATGATTATGAAATTATAATAGGCTTTTTTCCTGGAAGAAAGATTCGGTTTCATTCTGTTTAAAAGATGATGATGCTATCGTAAAATACAGTTCAGAGCAGATTTCGTCTGATTGTAGGACGTGCGGTACGAAAGTAGCACTCAAATGGCTTTTGAAATGAACTCAGTGTTGTGATTGGATGGTGCTTGTTAGTACCTCGTTTTGTGATTGGCTGAGAGGAAAGCCATTTGAAGGTCAATGTACGGCACTTTACCGTCACATTTGAATGCTGCTGAAGTCTTTGTACATAGATCAACTCAGATATTTTATGATTATGAAAAATTAATATAAACTGAGAACCGGGTTTGAAGACGATAAAACAGGTAGGCAGAACAGAAAACAGCTCTGAAAGAGTAATAGATTTACAGTGGAAACTATGTTATGGACAGATATTTAGGACCTTGCAAAATCACCTTACGTTCTTTGTTTGATAACTCCTCCTCCGAGGTTGAGAAAAAACTGGGTCGAATTAGAATTTCAGTGCCTTTTGGAAATGTTTTAGTAGTTTATTAGTCTCCCTCGCATCCGTTCTTAAGCTACGTCCACACTTTGTCGGATAAATTTGAATCCGAATTTCTATTTATTCGGTTAGGCCTACCGTCCACACTAGTCCGGGTTTTTTTCTAATACGGTCTCCAGAGTGGAACAATTTGAAAAAGCCAGCTAGCCGTATTAGTGTGGACGGAAAACTTTTTTTTCGGCCTCGATGTGAAAATTCGGATTCAAACTTATCCGGCATAGTGCGGTCGTCACGCAACACTGAGAACGGATGCGAGGGAGACAAGATRTTTATAGGATAACGTCTATTTCGTACCAGAATGCAATGCAATGCTTACTCAACCCAGTTTTTTCTTCATTGTCTGTTCATCTACAAGTCTTTTCGGTCTTAGCTCTTTGTCTTTTATCATTTTAAACAGGACAAGTATTTTATTGAGAATTATACTTTGATTATTGAAATTTGTTGTACAGAACATGTAGGCCATATCTTGTATCTTATATAGTATGATATATCTATAGTATGTTGAACAAAGCTTATATTATGTCTAATAAAATATATATTATCTTCCAAGAAACTTTTTTTCGTATTTTACTTTAAATATACTTTGTTTTATGTACTTTTTTCATGGCTTTCATTTACATAGTTTAAATCGGCTCTCCCATGAAAACTACATACAAAAAAACAAGGTTGAATCATTTATCGAAGTCGACTACTAGCAATTCAATTTATTAGCGTCTACTTTAGCCTCATAATATGTAAGTACGAAGAACGCTTAAAATATAATTTCACAGCATCACTTGAACAACGGGGTGCCTACCATTTAAATGGTAATGGTAAGAAAAGAGCGGGAAACGTTGACTTTCCACAAATCGCAATTAATGGTACACGCGTCTACCGGAAAATCCGAAAAGAGCGGGAAAAGTGTATTTCCTCAATGGGAAGACCGAGTTTTCTGCAACTTTTCAACCGGAATTTCCGGTTTTTTCGGGTAAATGATAAGCAAACTGGTACATGCATTATGTAGTAACGTTTCCCCATTATCACCTCCACTGGCATAATAATAAATGCGGTGGAAGGCAGTTTTAGTTACGCAAATATGTGATTTTTATTCATTGTAATTAATTCACAGATCATGGCACCACGCCGCCTGCCGCCATGTACGAAACATACTACGTCACGGCTCATAAAGCTCCTTGCAGGACTGCGGCATTCAGCGCCAACGGTAGGTATCCTAGCAACACTCAACCTAAAAGAATAGATCGTTTTTTTAGGCTCAATTTTCATATTAGTGGTGTGGTGGTAGCTGGAGTCTCAGGGTTGATTCATGGACTCATTACATGTGATCAACTTATCAACAAAGTTGATCAACAACTTTGATAACACTGATACGAGGCTAACCCTGTGCAAATGAGTCTGTAATCAAGGAACACAGCGGTAATTTGGAATTCGAAACTGGTCTATTCGATCTGTGAGTTTCTCATGTCATGATTTCGATCAGCACAGAGGTGGCACAGAGGTGGTTTCGGGGTTCGAGTAAAATTGACGTTTTTTGGTTTATATGGACTGTAATATTAAAAGGGCTTGCGATTTCTCTCTTTTCGTTGACCAAGAAATAACGTTAGGTTGGTTGCTTCAAAATATAGTACCGTATCTTGCTATCGATTTCTGTAGACTGGCTTGCCCACAGACAAAACAGGAGCAAAGCTTGGGCTACCTGTGGCTTGGACAGTACCTGACGGTCGAGAATGAAGTAGCCTTTAGTATTTTGACCAGGTGGTGATTTTGTTTTTTTGTGTAGGTCGGCTCGTAGCGACAGGATCCGTCGATGCATCTATTAAGGTATATGTTCTCTCTCATACACAAAATCAATAGGAAACCAAACACAACCTTTTTCTATGGGATTCCAGCAAACGACTCCTCGGATAGAGTCTTGGGACTCAGATCTATGCCCCCTCACCCCCAGTTTCTTTGAAAAAATGTAATCCGTTGCTCACTACAAGACCGACAACACCGACACACTTGCTAAAGCATCCTATAATTGGGTCACGTACAGCTATTACAAAAAAGGCTGGTGAAGGTTTTGTTGCATGCTGTCTACCAATCTTGAAATTCATTATATTCATATATATTAATAATGTCAGCACCTTAGAAATTACGCCGGAAAAACGTGCAGACAAAGTTTTGGAAAATTTCATATTGTTGTGACCTTTTGCTGGTTGCATTCACATTGCCCATTGCAACTTACAAACTGCAACATGCAACAGGCAACATGCAACAGGCAACAGGCAACAGGCAAAAGGCAACAGGCAACATGCAA
>NW_022261918.1:34934-52389 GCF_009602425.1 Actinia tenebrosa
CAACATGCAACAGACAACATGCAACATGAAACAGGCAACATGCAACATGCAACATGCAACAGGCAACATACCTTCACCAAACGTTTTTGAAATACATGTATATTCTTCTCGTTTTGTCTTGAAGGTTTTAGACGTGGATCGAATGGTAGCAAAGAACACCATGCCACAAACGCATGACCAAGGACAAGGGATGAACCTAGAAAACCATCCTGTAATAAGAACACTTTACGATCATGCAGAGGTGAGGTAACAACCTAGAAAACCATTCTGTAATAAGAACACTTTACGACCATACAGAGGTGAGGTAACAACCTAGAAAACCATCTTGTAATAAGAACACTTTACGACCATACAGACGCGAGGTAACAACCTAGAAAACCTTCCTGTAATAAGAACACTTTACGACCATACAGAGGTGAGGCAACAACCTAGAAAACCTTCCTGTAATAAGAACACTTTACGACCATACAGACGTGAGGTAACAACCTAGAAAACCATCCTGTAATAAGAACACTTTACGACCATACAGAGGAGAGGTAACAAGAACAAACCCTGAAGTGAATATTTATATACAAGATTAAAAGTAACTTTGTTGTGAAGTGTGATCGTCCGGGTGAGTGTACTCTTAAGAAAGGCTGTTGTTGGTGGTGACTGACGTTTCGACAACCTGATCAAACCTCAAAAACTCTGGATTCAAACTCTTAATAAAAGTAACGCCGTCTACTGACAACATCAACTTCAGCATGAACAACAGTGATGATGTATAGTTTCGTTGATCTGTATGTTATCTATCATCAATAACAACAATAGCAGCACCACATTGTTATCAACAACAATGTGACCACTACACCCCCACCACCACCACCACCAACAACAACAACCACCACCACCACCACCACCACCACCACCAACAACAACAACAACCACAACAACAACAACAATCACAACAACAACCGCAACGATGATATCAGTACATGATATTTGTTTTGTGTGTATGTTGTGCAGGAAGTGACGGCATTAGAATTCCATCCCTTCACATCGGTCTTGGTATCTGGTGGAAAAGACTGCACCATCAAAATGTTCGATATATCGAAGCCATCCGTTAAGAAGGCATATAGAGCCATACAGGTATGTATGATGCTGCTGACGTTAATGATGGTGATGATGGTGATGATGGTGATGATGATGGTGATGGTGATGGTGGTGATGATGGTGATGATGGTGATGATAATGTGATGATGATAATGTGATGATGATAATGTGATGATGGCGCTGACGTTAATGATGGTGATGATGGTGATGATGGTGATGGTGATGATGGTGATGATGATGGTGATGATGGTGATGATGATGGTGATGATGATGATGGTGATGATGGTGATGATGGTGATGATAATGTATGATGATAATGTGATGATAATGTGATGATGGCGCTGACGTTAATGATGGTGATGATGGTGATGATGATGGTGATGATGATGATGATGGTGATGATAATGTGATGATGATAATGTGATGATGACGCTGATGATAATGATGGTGATGGTGATGCTGCTGCTGCTGCTGCTGCAGATGATGATAATAGAGGTGATGTTGAAGATGCTTCTGATGATAATAATGGTTATGATGGCGGTCTTTATGGTGATAATGCTGCTGCTGCTGATGAAGATGCTGTTGCTGATGATAATGATGATGCTTTTGATGATGATAGTGATGCTGCAGCTAATGATCGTAATGATGATGATGACGATGAATGGTGATAATGATGACGGCAATGGATAATGACGATAGTGGTGGTGGTGTTAGTTTAGATGGTGCATCAACTACTACCATGGATAATGAGGATGATCAAGTAATATATTGTCCGTTGTCTTTACCTTTTCCAGGAATCAGAAGTCATCAACTCGATGTCATTTCATCCGTCAGGAGATTTCATTCTTGTCAGCACCGAACATCCAACAAGTGAGTAACAACTCCTGACGCACCTCAAGGAAAATATCCTCACAGCACTCTTATTGGCCTCTCATTTCATTCATTCATTATTTCAGTTCGATTGTATGATACAAACACGTCCCAGTGCTTTGCACCTGCCAACCCACGAGAATATCACACAGGACCCGTTACCATGGTGAGTGATTGACAAGTCTGATACGTTTCTTGCAAGTTTTTTCATACCACAACACTTAGCCATTTTAGCCATTCTCTTCAGACTCTTCAGTGACGATCATTTTTCTCTTTCTCTTTTAAATTCAAATAAACACCTACGATATCATCAGTATCGACAAGAATCAACAAGAGCCTTGATCATCATTCTTTCCATATCGACACATCTCACTGTGTCAAAATATCCATTCACAGGTTAAATATGCTCCTATGGGCAACCTTTATGCATCGGCCAGTACAGATGGCTCTATCAAGGTAAGAATGCGTGACTTCCAACCACCTGTCATGCTTGACAAATCAAGTTCTTGCGTGACATTATCACATTCCTTGTTTTACAATTGTATTATGCTATCTGAATGAAGAGTAGTGTGGCGCTGACCTGGCTTACATCTCAAGCATTTCTTTGACTACATACCTTATAACTGTTTAAGTGTGAAACATGGAGGAGTCCGGCATTGCTGGCTTCTGATATCATCTCAGCTGGGACGTTGAATAAGGTTTGATTTCGTAAACCGTGATTATTTTCCAGGTGTGGGACGGAGTTAGCAATCGATGTGTAGCGACGTTTCCTCAAGCTCACAAGGGAGCCGAGGTAGGAATGGGTTGGGTTCGGTGTGAATGCACCAGTTTTGCATTCGATGTGCACCGCTGATTTTGAAGACAACAGGCTCATTTTTACAGGTTTAGCTTCATTTATGAGGCTCAGGTCAAACGTCGAACTTAACATGAGCCGAACCTAATGGAAACTATAGATAACAAGGCGGTCTTCTTTGATGTCATTAGGTTCGGCTCATGTGAAGTTCGACATTTGACACGAGCCTAAGTCAGCTATTCGCAAATACCATTCTCATACTCAATAATAATTCATGAGGACAAAACAAAGAAAATCAATAGATTTAAAAATATGTTCTTAATTAATATACGAGTTGGGCGACTTATGCACACTTGAAAGAANTGATGATGGTGATGATGATGATGGTGATTATGGTGATGGTGATGATGGTGATAATGATGGTGATGATGGTGATGATTATGGTGATGATGGTGATGATGATGGTGATGATGATAATGTGATGATGATAATGTGATGATGATAATGTGATGATGGCGCTGACGTTAATGATGGTGATGATGGTGATGATGGTGATGGTGATGATGGTGATGATGATGGTGATGATGGTGATGATGATGGTGATGATGATGATGGTGATGATGGTGATGATGGTGATGATAATGTATGATGATAATGTGATGATAATGTGATGATGGCGCTGACGTTAATGATGGTGATGATGGTGATGATGATGGTGATGATGATGATGATGGTGATGATAATGTGATGATGATAATGTGATGATGACGCTGATGATAATGATGGTGATGGTGATGCTGCTGCTGCTGCTGCTGCAGATGATGATAATAGAGGTGATGTTGAAGATGCTTCTGATGATAATAATGGTTATGATGGCGGTCTTTATGGTGATAATGCTGCTGCTGCTGATGAAGATGCTGTTGCTGATGATAATGATGATGCTTTTGATGATGATAGTGATGCTGCAGCTAATGATCGTAATGATGATGATGACGATGAATGGTGATAATGATGACGGCAATGGATAATGACGATAGTGGTGGTGGTGTTAGTTTAGATGGTGCATCAACTACTACCATGGATAATGAGGATGATCAAGTAATATATTGTCCGTTGTCTTTACCTTTTCCAGGAATCAGAAGTCATCAACTCGATGTCATTTCATCCGTCAGGAGATTTCATTCTTGTCAGCACCGAACATCCAACAAGTGAGTAACAACTCCTGACGCACCTCAAGGAAAATATCCTCACAGCACTCTTATTGGCCTCTCATTTCATTCATTCATTATTTCAGTTCGATTGTATGATACAAACACGTCCCAGTGCTTTGCACCTGCCAACCCACGAGAATATCACACAGGACCCGTTACCATGGTGAGTGATTGACAAGTCTGATACGTTTCTTGCAAGTTTTTTCATACCACAACACTTAGCCATTTTAGCCATTCTCTTCAGACTCTTCAGTGACGATCATTTTTCTCTTTCTCTTTTAAATTCAAATAAACACCTACGATATCATCAGTATCGACAAGAATCAACAAGAGCCTTGATCATCATTCTTTCCATATCGACACATCTCACTGTGTCAAAATATCCATTCACAGGTTAAATATGCTCCTATGGGCAACCTTTATGCATCGGCCAGTACAGATGGCTCTATCAAGGTAAGAATGCGTGACTTCCAACCACCTGTCATGCTTGACAAATCAAGTTCTTGCGTGACATTATCACATTCCTTGTTTTACAATTGTATTATGCTATCTGAATGAAGAGTAGTGTGGCGCTGACCTGGCTTACATCTCAAGCATTTCTTTGACTACATACCTTATAACTGTTTAAGTGTGAAACATGGAGGAGTCCGGCATTGCTGGCTTCTGATATCATCTCAGCTGGGACGTTGAATAAGGTTTGATTTCGTAAACCGTGATTATTTTCCAGGTGTGGGACGGAGTTAGCAATCGATGTGTAGCGACGTTTCCTCAAGCTCACAAGGGAGCCGAGGTAGGAATGGGTTGGGTTCGGTGTGAATGCACCAGTTTTGCATTCGATGTGCACCGCTGATTTTGAAGACAACAGGCTCATTTTTACAGGTTTAGCTTCATTTATGAGGCTCAGGTCAAACGTCGAACTTAACATGAGCCGAACCTAATGGAAACTATAGATAACAAGGCGGTCTTCTTTGATGTCATTAGGTTCGGCTCATGTGAAGTTCGACATTTGACACGAGCCTAAGTCAGCTATTCGCAAATACCATTCTCATACTCAATAATAATTCATGAGGACAAAACAAAGAAAATCAATAGATTTAAAAATATGTTCTTAATTAATATACGAGTTGGGCGACTTATGCACACTTGAAAGAATGTTTCATCCTCTATCCAAACTCCTCGAAGTTGGTCAAAAAAACGCGGCTCCCCTTCTCTTTTTTCAACTCATTTCTCGATTCTTGGAAATCGAAAGAAACACTCTTTTATGTACTTGATATATTACTTACAGTCGTATTGCACAAGCTCCACATTCTTTACATTACAGTTGACTTTTGTGTTTAACGAGGCTAAGCCGTTGCAGATAAGTCTTCGGTCAAAAAAAAAAACAAAACAAAAAAACAAAAAAAAAAAACAACAAAAAAACAGCGGTATTTTGCCGAATGAGAAAAGAGACTTGCTATTTTTAATTCTTCTTGAGTTTTTCTTATCTTGCAAAATGTTTTATTTGTTTTTCAGGTTTATGGAGTTCAGTTCTCACAAAACTCCAAGGTAAATACGTGTTCTATAACCACTTCATTAAATCAGTACATAAGACCTTGCGCGCGTGGCCAGGCCAAAGGTAGCTCAACTCGATATTCCTGGAGATGGTGTTCTCGGGTATCACCTGGGTATTACCAATAATCCTTCACATCAGATATCGTATGACTGTGGAAAAAACTTACGACACTATGATCAAGATGGGCCATTTTCGCGCTTTTTGATTGGACGAGATCAGTAATAATAATAATAATAAAGGGGTACTTATATAGCGCATTTCAAATATCTCAATGCGCTTTACATTTATAACCAGTGGAGGACTTTACGGGCTGCGTATTAAGGCGCCATGGCAGCCGTGCAGCTTACAATCATGAGTGTGAATTGTTAGTAGGTTAGTATTATGCCTCCAAATTGGGATAGGCTGTTGAACCGGGAGACAAACCCCTACTCTTACACGAATAATTCAACAGGTTCTTTTGTGTCCCCCATTTACTGTAGGTTAGGAAGGGTTGGGAGACAGGGCGTACGGTTTTAAGTCCTTGTCCGAGAAGACTTGAAGGTCTAACCATTTGCAGATGTAATTACAAAGGCAGCACCTTCGCCTCAGTTATTTTAAGACCCTGAGTGTTGGTTCGGCCGAGGCTTGAACCACGACCTCCCGCACAACAGACCCACGCTCTTACCAACTGAGTTAACCGGTAGTCTAGCGCTCTGTCACCTCTGTGATTGGATTAGCGGATATAGTCAATTCCTTACCATGCCACTTTATTATTATTATTCTCTTTTAGTATCTTATTTCAAGTGGAAAAGACTCTAACGTGTTCCTATGGGAACTCTCTACAGGTAAAAAACAATTAGCCGTTGCAAAGTTAAGGAAAGCCCTGAATCGAGTTGGCATTGCAGTTCATTGTGGGACTGTTTTAGGGGACATATTTCCAAGATGGCGTCTATTTCTCCCCCGAAAATAGCCCCACAATTTACTGCGATGCCAACTCGACACAGGTTTTTCGTCAACGTCACTAGCAAGTGAAACTGCCTAACAGGTTTGAATGTACCCGACTACCCACGATAGAGATAATCCTATAGATTTTGATGTAAAACTCTTTCGTTTTGTTCTTGTAGGTCGTGCTGTAAACATGTACACTGGAGCAGCGATGACCAACTATCGGACACAAGTTATTTTTAACCACACAGAAGATTTCAGTGAGTAAATGTTTGTTGTTGTTGTTTTTGTTGCAGTTGCTGCTGTTGTTGTCATTGTTGCTGTAAGCGAATCTATGTTGATTGCCGTTATCATTATCTTATTGGCGTCAGTCGTCAGAGTTAAGTTACCGATCTGACCTCGATCAGCCAAGAGATTGTCATTCATACTGCACACATTCTTATCGATGCGCGCGCGGCGAATACGAAGTGAGTAGCTGAAAGAGACTGGTAAGAATTGTAACGATAAAAGTGGGCTTACAGTAATTCCTGATTGGATGGGGTGGCACATGCGCAGACAAACTTCTCTATACGTTTTCAGTCTTCTTTGCATTATTTTTGAGATGTGAGTTAATCAAGAAAAGTGGGTGCAAATCTGGATTTAGAAATCGTTTGCTTTGATTTTGTTTATTCTAGAGGAAATATTTGAGGTGATGATGAAGATAATATTATAATGCATTTGTTGTTTTACAATTCAGTTCTTGTCGCTGATGAGAAGAATAACAGCATATCCTGCTGGGACACGAGAACCACAGAGAAACAGAAATCCCTTCCTTCTGGTAATAATAATAATTAACAGATTAATTAACTCCGCTACGCGTCGTGGTTTCCTACGCTCCTCTCGTGTTCTCCCAACATCCCGCGTGTTTTGATCAGAGTATCAAACACAGAAAACTGTTTTTGGTCTGTTTTATAAAATAACAAACTCGCGAAAAGATCGAAAAAAAGCAAAGTCTAAGTAAATTCTCCCTACGTGCAGTCTTATTCAAACTGACCAATGAGCGCGCACGATAGATTAAAAATGACGATAGCGTGTTTTGATACTCTCATCAAACATGGTTTTCGACCAATCATAGCGCGCGTAGTATCCCAATTATTTTATAATTGCTAATTAATAATTGCTTCTGGTAAGCAGTGCTATCATATTCTTGGCCACACACTTACACGATATAGGAATTGCCTTTTAGCGGCAATAAAGTAGAAGTTGTAAAGGAAAGCAGTTATAGTAAGGAGCTGTGAGACCCTACTAAAGAGTAGACTTGCATGATGACGTCATTTACTACCACTATACCAGAATCCCTTGCACTCTTTCTTTTGTTCCGGTAATTAGCACCAATCACCTTACTATTCTCATGAGGGAATATAAATTTAAATAAGAAAGAAAATTTGCGAAGCATCTTTGGTAGTCGTAGTAAAATGACACCATCATGCAAACGGGCTATTTTATCCAAACTCTAGCTATTTCAATCTTGAACTTTTGAAAGTTTCTGAGCGCTGTTTCATAAAGGTGTTCGATCATAGCGCCTTGCACCCTTGTCAAAGGATTGTTTCTTATTCTCCTTTGCATTTGTTTTCAGGTCACAATAACCACATCCGTTGTCTAGTCCATTCACCAGCTGGTGCTGCCTTCGTTTCTTGTAGTGATGACTTTAGAGCCAGGTTCTGGTATTGTGAAGGCATCTAGTGTCATAGTAAATACATACCATACGTAGTTTTCCATGTATGGTAGAGGACGTTTTAGAGGGTCCTTATTCACAAATTTTGACAGTGAAGGTATTTCCTTATATTTGGGCCTTTTTCACGCGGCAGCCATGTTGGTTTGAACAATAGATTCCACCACACGTAGCCTCGCATTCAAGTGCTTGAGAATGAATTTATGCAGATGAAACAAAGGTTTTTAATCTCGTGAGATTAAACATGGCCGCCGTGTGATAAAAGGTCCATTGGGAAAGGAAACTACCTTCTGGGAAGTGGTTACAGGCTGAGCTGACTCAAAGTTGAAAGTTAACCTTTGAATGAGAATAAGTTTTGTTTCATAAAGTATTCATTTTGTTACACGATGGTACCATGATGCACGACAGTGTCTTACACCACGTGACAATGATTTAGTTTTGGAAAAAGTATTGGTTTGCAATAAACTTGAAAAAATAATGGTTATATTTTGTCATCATCATCATCATTATCCAATCACTATCATATCATCACCATCACATCATCATCATTTTCATATCACCATCAAGTCGCGCTAGTTTTAAATGAAAAATATTAGTCCCTAAGTAAAAGGCCGTATCAGTACGCTTTACCGAGGTTCAAACAAAGACTGGTTACGACCTCGTGCTGCATGGGATTGTGGGAAACAGACCAAATTAGACCCTTACTAAATACATCAATACGCTTTACCGAGGTTCAAAATAAGACTGGTAATGATCGCGTGCTGCATAGAATTTTGGGAAACATTATAGTCCAAGTAAAATGACGTGTCGATAAGCCTGCGAGGTTGCCTGAAAAGGATTATGGGGCTGAAATTCAGTAGAACGAGATGGAAAACGTTCTCCCAATTTCTCGCCCACAATTCTATGCATATGAAGCTGTTACAAGTCTTCCTCACAACTTTGCAGTGGCGATTTTTTCCCTTTTTTTCACCAAACAACAAGCAATTCGTGATATAGTGTATATATTTTATTTTTTCGAATGATATACATAATTGATTCGTTCCCTGTATAAGGATTCGTCGTCCCATAAAATATAAATACAAAAATAGAGCAGAGACTGATTAAAGAATCAAGTTAGATTAGTTTCGTAGAAAAATTAGAAATGTGGTTTCTTCATTCACGCGTCGCGAACTAATATAGATCTTTCCCGATTTCGCTCGAGTGAACTCGAAACTAGGACCGTTAACACCCACAAGTGTAGACCTAAGACGGGTAAGTGATACCAGAACATTTAGAACAACATTTTGGGAGGAAGGGGCTCTGGAAACGGGTTCATCTCTCGTCCTCTAGATGTGAAATTGCTCAATAAATACGAGAACGCCATCTCTTTTCGTTGCGGCTTGTTGTAAATTGATTTTTCACTTCCGCTAGCCAAGAACGTAAAAGGTACCGACTGATCATTTTTGATTGACGGCAAGCATTGTATCGGCCCGAAAGCCTCACTTGTATGGTCCTTAAAACGAAAGAATTTCCAACTGCAACRACAGCTATTTCAGCGTGCAGCTTGTAACTGCCGAGTGTGCAGAATATCGAAAACCGTAGTAAAGCCGGAAGAAAACTGCACATTTTTGCGCAAAAAATAAGGCCTGTTGATTGAAGGCCATCAATATATCTCAAGATAAACTTTTCACAAAAGATCATACTGGGAGATTCCTTTGTCCCTAATAACCTCCTGCTTTCTGATTATTTATTAGTTATATTTTCAAAAGCTTATTGCGTTGAGAAAAACACGTTTGTGACGGTGAGCGTTTCAGGAACGAAATGAATTAACAAAGCATCATGATTGGGCGGCCTTTTTGTGTTAGTTAAAGTACGGAGAATATATAGAGCAATATTCTTAAACTGTATACACTTATTTCAATAAAGTTAGTCACCAAAAACCTAGAAAGCTGAGATTACTGAGCATCATGGGAAACTTTGCATATCAAAAAAGCATATATATACAAAGCTTTTTTTAATACACACTGCAGCTCGATGATGCGCAGAAAAGGTGAGACTGTAACCGGTAAAAGATTCGCAAGTCCATGAACAGTTATCAAGCGGTTGAACGTGTAAAATGAATCTACCCATAATTCTTGTGGGCCTCAGCTTTATAGCTTTTCAGGTGACTAACTTTTTTGAAATAAGTGTATATACAAATTTGGATCAAATATGATAGAGCGCATGCAATAAAACCATGAAATAAAAACAAAGTCGATACTGACAAATAGCACTATTTAGTGAGTACTAGTTGCTATCACTCAACCAGAACGTTCATCATACAAAGACAAATACACAAGAGAACATTTGTGTCTTTTGTTTAATAAATGTTCTGGTTGAGTGATAGCAACTATTAGTCACTAAATAGCTACTATTTGTCTGTATCAACTTTGTTTTTATTTCATGGTTTTACTGCATGCGCTCTAAGTATGATACTCATAATGTTATGATTTATTGTTGGTCCTTCCATTGATTAGGATCGCTGTTTCTTTATCTCGCTCTTTCCGTATGTGATCAACGACTTGTTGTTTATCATTCTCTTCTCGTGAGTTCTTCTTCTTCAGCTCTTTTTCCATGGTTTGTCCCATGTCGACGTAGTAACTGAGAGCTTTACGAACTGGTGAAATAAGATGTTCCTGAAACAACCAAAAAAGATACTGTGTGCAATAAGCCACTTTAGAAACGAACAAGAGACTGGGGCGAGTTTTAAATTTTTATCTTATTAGCAATCTCGTACCCAGAGTCCTCTAGGAAAAAAACGCTCGCCATTCTAGAAAGCATCTCCAAATACTGAAGTAAGTCTGGCAAATTTGAACATGGATGAAAAAAAAAACAGAATTATTGGCCTTCAAAAGTGTCGAAGAATGTATGGGTACAAGGGACACTGTATCATATATACATACTAATATTGAGATGCTTTCTCAAATGACAAAATGTTTTTCCTGATAAGATTAAATTCAAAACACGCCCCAGTCTCTTGCTCGTTCCTAAAGTGCCCAATTCAATTTTTTAACAAAAGATGGCCGAGTTCTGAGGCGCGCTCTGACTAGTTGGTCGAAATGCTATCTTTGATGAAGTAAAGTCGACTTTTTTCGGAGTAAAGAAAATTAGCATGTTCATACAAAAAAGTATTTTTTGTCAACGTTGTGCTTTGTTATCATTTGAGGCTGGCTGTAACTAGCAAGAACGTCGTGCTAGGGTCTCTATTGATAATGTAGGCATGTACAAAATGGCTGTATAAATTTCTTACCTCTAGAATTGGGAATAATTCTCCAAGAGCCTCGAATAAAGGAATCAAGACAAATTTGATGAATCCAATCTGTGCAGACGGTTTGGTTACTTTATTTCTATCCATGAATGGCGCTACTGGTAACCCCTCCATCTTCTCTACATCACTCTGGAAAAAATGAAAAAGAGACAGCCCTTATCAGAACCTCTTGTGGGGATAAAATAAAGAGGAAAAATGAATTAGAAAGATGAGAAATGGGATTAATACAAAATAATACGACGTAATGACGGTGACAACAGAGGAGTTGATTAGAAGAAAAAAATGAGAAAAAGGAAATAGGAAAAAAAGGAGATAAAATGAGAAAAGAACGCGAGTATTTACAGACCTGAGTAAAGAATTCTTGTAGTAAACAGTCTAACCAAGGCTCAGCTACATCCATGGGTCGTGCTTCGTTAGACACATCTGATACTTTGATCATTATTTGCATCAACTAATAAAACAAAGCACATCTTTTAGCCATTCCCAGGTTGAGTAAAATCCTGGGTCGAGTTGACATTGCAGTGTATTTTGGGACAGTTAAAGGGGACAAAGCAGACGTCATCTTAGAAATATGTCCACAAAAACAGCCCCACAATGCACTGCGATGCTACCTCGACCCAGGCTTTTACTCCACCTCGGAATGGCTTTAAAAAACATGTATGGTAAGTTAAGGGACGAGAAAGAAAAAAAATGCTCTCCCAGAGAGCCGTAAACATATCTATCACTAGTCTTAGCTATAGAGACGCGGGTAAGCGATCGACGTTTGCGGTAAGGGACACACGGATGACATAGGAGATGAATACAGTACTAGACAATCAAAACATGTTAATGTAATTATTTTACGTCAAATACGTAGGGAATGTTTGGACAGTGTCCCGAGCCACAAGTACATGACTAAAGCACTCGACGTCAGACCGAATTGGAATTTATTTCTGCAAAGRGATGAAAATCGGATTTCGGAGAATTGCTTAATGTCCTGAAAATTAAAAGAAATTTGTCTCAAAACAGATATTGCGTAGTTGTTTGTTAGAGAAGATCTAAATTCCACGTTGAAAACTTCTGCAACGATGATTGGTTCGCTATTGTTTCAGTCCGTACCATGAATTGGTACCATAATGACTCACCATTAATTTATGACCCTCATTGTCGAACTTAAAGCCAGATTTAAGCATTTCTTTAAAGTTCTTGAGAATCTCCGAGTGTCTGGCCATATCTGTCGCTAGTATACACCTGGAACAATACAATGATAAGATCTAAATAGTCCCTTTCACAGTCCCGCGCGCCATCTTGAAAGGTAGCCGTGCCTTTGCATCGAAGCGAGACGAACGGTGAACTTGGAACGATCGAGAGCTTTTTTTAACACCTTGGACGATTCACATGTCTCTATCATTGCAAGCTCACCGTTCGTCTCGCTTCGATGCAAAGGCACGGCTACCTTTCAAGATGTCGCAGGGAACTGTGAAGGGGACTATTCTTGCTTTTGAATGCTCTGCAATATCACAGTACGGAGACAAAAGCAGGAGTTTCATATTGTGCTTCTATGATTTTATTTTGCACGAGCTTGTCTCTGTACTCTCATATAAACACGATAGCCAGGCAATCAGCGAACGCGTTATCATCAAATACAGTGACCCTTATCAAGCGGACACCCTTCATTTTGATAACTGACATCTAGTTTTACGGTGTCAAAGTTTTCTTCCATAATTACTGTTAAAGAAACCTCTATTCAGCAGTCCCAATTCAATTTTTATTTATGATAAGGTCTTCAATAGAGGTACCACTGTACGAATTTTGTATGAWTTTTTTTGCCTAGTGAACCTTTGAGTCACCAAAGAGTGTTTTGCACGTCGATAAATCAAAACTGAGCGTTGTGAGAATGAAAGATTTCCTATAAATCCACCGACTCAGGCAAGGTGTGAAGAATTATGCACTTACTTTATCATTCCTTCACGCATCTTTTTGAACATCTCGGGACTAACATTCTTAAGAATATTTGATTCATTCTGATAAAAAGAGAAATAAAATGTCACTGGGCAGTAAAAAAAACATGTATAAGATGAACAGATTCTCGATAGATAGACTTTATTAGTCATTCGAGGTTGAAGGGCAAAGCGGGGTCGAGTTGCCATTGCAGTGCATTTTGTGGCTGTTTTAGGAGGCGAAAAAGATGTCATCTTGGAAATGTCCCCTAAACAGTCCCACAATGCACTGCAATGCCAATCCGACCCAGTTTTGTTCTTCAACTTTGCAACAGCTAATACTGTCCGTCTTGTCCCTCTAGGCTCAGTCCCGCTCGCGGGTTTGGTCTCTAGGATGCGTGGGGATTGGGGTGAGATAACAGCAAGAAAACCCGACTCAAGCTCTTATGTGAACCTGTACAGAAAGTTTGGTACCGTTTACAGTCTAGTAAGGTAGTGAGAGGCAGGCTTACTCACACGGTGCAACTGTTGCGTGCATTGAAACGTATTCACCGCTTCTCCTTAACTCTTTCGCTCGCAAGAACCTTAACTATTACGCGAATTATTTCCACTTTCAATCTGAACGAATCAATAAAAACCACGAAAACGCAAAAAAAAAACCCCAAATTTTATCTATACACTAAAATACTTAATCTCAGTGCAAGGCTGACTCACAGGTCGAATTAGAATTACGCTTAGATGGTTTAGAATGTGGTTTTACGGCATAAAGAGAGGGAGGAAAACTCTCGAATCCAGTAAGAGAAAATCCCGCGTCAGTACTTGATTACGCACACCAAACCTTACTACCCTCACATGCTAGTAAAAAATCTGTTTGAGTGGCCATGATTGCTGTACCTGAGACATGATATCGAATGCTACAGCACAGTGGTGATTCTCTAAGGGCGATAGATCGTTATATCTTAATGCCAACTCTGTTCTTGCGTTGATCTGCGATTGAAATCCAAAAGCCAATCAGTAAGTATCAGTTATTTGCGTCTCTGAAGGTAAAGAAAGACTGGTAATGACCTCCTAGAGCATATGTTGTGGGACTGGATACGAGACCAAAAAAGCTCCGCCAATTTGCGTCCTCATATGTAGCCCCACAGTCCAGGGCCGGGTTGTTCAAAGCTGGATTAGCGCTAATCCAGGATTAACTCTATAGGTCTTATTGAGAGTTAACCCAGGATTAGCACTAATCGGGCTTTGAACAACTGGGCCCAGGGGCATATTTAGGATTTTGAGGGGGAAGGGGGAGGAGGAGGAGGAGGAGGAGGGGGGGGGGGGGTCCGAAATTCTAGAAGATGCACCTTTTCCTATACTAACCAACTAATTCCAAACTACAAGGTGGGTCACGGGAACCCTAGGACCCCTCTAGATATACCCCGGCAATCCTATGCTCTACGAGTTTCCCCTTGAAATTAAGGAAATGCTTTGCAGTTAAAAAGCTGCCTCCTCAAACAAAGAAATGATAATTGTCGTAAGGCCTTTAAATAAACTGAGATTGATTGGACCTCAGTTTCCAGTTAAGCACTTCACACGGTCAAACGGTCAAAAGATAAGACTAACGGTGTAGAGGACTAGGTCCTACCTGATAAGCGTTGTTGTATCCCGGATGGTCCAAGTCGTGACACAGTGCTGATGTCAACATGATCAAGATTTCATGAGGTTCAATTTTTGACGAGATATCTGTCATCCATATTAAACCATACATCTAATAGGACAAGACAGACATACAAATAACTCCTGTTAGAATTCTACATCAAGGGCACCTTCCTTTGTTGAATGAGGGAATATAATGGTAGACGTGCAGCATACGGTGCTTGGCACGTCTTGTGGCTTTCGAGACATGACAAACAAACTTTATGGCATATATACAGTACGCATGAAGAACAATGCAAGACAAACATTCGACGTACCGTACGGCAAGGTACAGCACTTACAGCACGGCACAGCACGACACGGCACAGCAAATGACGCAAAACCCATATACAGTGGTACAGTATTAAGCTTGTTTAGCGAAACATAAAGCGCAAAATCAACTTATCATTCAACTAGAGTGGTTTTCAGACAAGTATTCTTAAATACTCTGGGACAACGTTACATCACATTACAGCCGTAGGTAAACATTGAACTGGTAAAACCCCGAGCAAAATGTCTTACCATTTGGGTGACGCAAAACGCGTGTCTAAAATTATGGAATGGCGCTGGGTTATAATGTCGATACACCTCGTACAGGAAATATTGTAGTGTTGATCTCTGTTTTAATGAAAWATATATATAAATACGTAACAAATTACTTAATTACCCACTAGTGTACCTCCCCTTTTCTAAAGTTCGCATTTTATTTCTTTTTAGAAAACGCTTTCAGATACTGGGTTTCCTGTGGTAACGATACCACAGGAATCCCGAAATATAAAAGAACATTTCACTTTCCACATGAAGGGAACTCTCCTCCGCCATTTAACAAATTGTTTATGTGTCTGTCCTCTTATTGCGTCAACACATTGTCAAAGTAGTGTGGATCCGCATACTACTTTGACAATGTGATGACGAAATTTATCGTCAATAAGACGGAGGACAGACACATAAAAAACTGATGTCAATTTGTTTTTTAAAATAACAAAAGCGATAAAAACTTCTCATCTTTACTGATCAAAACAACTAACGGAAAGAGCGCGCGCTCGTTGATGTCAGCTTTATCTGTCTGTCCTCTTATTGATGATAAAAAATAACCAATCTGCGCGCGAGAAATTTGTAAGTTATTGTAAAAAAAATCTTTTTATCTTTATGCCATCTCTGAATATAGCATTTAGTGTGTGGTTGCCAGAGGCTAGYGATAGCGAATACCGTAATGCAAACGTTTGTTGGCCAAATTTAAATTCAAGCTAGCGTGATCACACGCGCGAATCTCAATAACACGCGCAAAATCGGCGGGGAAAAAATCTTTATAGACATAATAGATTTTTGGTAAACGCCAATGACAGTGTTTCCCAGCATTGTTGGAAAACACAAAGCCTTTAAGGGCACGTGCCTATAGAATGTCATGGAAACGTATTGATTGACGTCCACCAAAACCTACTTCGTCACGATGGCAAATGTATTGTACGATTTCGCGCGTGGAATTGAGAAGCGCTGTAAAATTTAAATAACTTTACTTAAGCTCACCTCAATGTTAAACGAGTCTAATAATCCTAAATCCACATACATCTGTTGTAATAGGTATAACATTTCTTCCTCTTCCCATTGCCTAGAAGAAAGCACATCGATGTCAATCAGTTAAGGAATATAATACGGCGCGCGTGTCTATATACTGTGATATAAACACGATGGGAGCTGTAGAGAAAGAGAGAAGTCGTAGAGACGCGGACGTTTTATATCGCTTTCATAAAATATTTTTGTATGATTTCGCGCGAGCGTGTCTCTGTCCTCTGATATAAACACGGTAGCCAGCCAATCAGCGCGCGCGTTATATCTCAAATATTTCATAACAGTAAATATTTGATATCTTAAAGATACATGTACATATCATATAAAAAAATAATACAGGGGGCTCAAGCATACCAGTTGTCAAATGTCGGCTTTTTCAAAATATTTCTTGTTTCTTCTGATAATTCTGCAGTTCTACATGAGAAATAAGAGGTAGTTATAACGAGTATTATTAGTGGCTGATTAGTATACCTGTACCCGAAGCTCCTTAATAGGATCTTTACCCATTTTGGAAATAGAATTTTTCATAGTTACTCAATTCAACCCTCACCATTATTCAAAGAAATAATAATCAAGAGAATAAGACATGGTCTGAAAAGAGTGCTTCAAAAGTGGAAGTGTCTATTTCTTAGCAGAGATCAAAAGTACTTTAGATTACAAGGGATAAATGCTGTTATGTTATATCGTCTTAAAATTCACTTCTGAAATTCTTTAAGTTTTTATGCATTTATTACACCTCTGTAGCTTCAGTGTAATGCTTTACCAATTTTAGACCAACTGTTATTTCATTGTTTAATGATTGCTCATGGGAAGACACATGAATATGGATACAACTCAAACAAAGAATCTTA
>NW_022261919.1:50794-72504 GCF_009602425.1 Actinia tenebrosa
ATATACTGCAGTGGTTTATACTTTACAGATATCTAAACTAAAAGGAACAAGAGTAGAGATATAACCTGGTGATCTCCAGTGAGACAATCGATCTCGACCTCAGAACATGCAGCGCCGTAACAAAAATAGTTGAATGGAGCACCAGAACCCTGTTCCCAATCGAACCAAATATCAGGGGTCCTAGATACAAGAAGACAGATTCATTCAGTCATAATTATGTGAGCAGCGGACAACTAGCTATAATTGAGGGTATTGAGGGTTTTCCAGCCCAAAAAGGCGAAACCCAACTCCCATTTTACCCCTTCAGGCCTCTCATAGTTAAGACGTCTGGTTTTTGGCTTCCGTCAATCAAAATATTCTAACCCAGACAGTTGAAAATTTGATTGACAGCAGTCATGCAGTAAAGAACTCAGACATTTGCGTTGTGGAAGTCACGGAATCTAGCCGGCCATACTTGGCATTTTAGAATACTGACCGTCAACACAGTTTTTACATGTTTTATTTAGATGCTCTTGTTTAATAAAAATAGGAATGATAATAATTAGCATAGTAGATTATAGAAAATCGGAGCTGATTTGTCGAGAACTTCGGATAATTATTTCTCGATAATCACCTACAGCTGAATTTAGGATTGCGCGTGCGCCATGTTTTACTCGCGACTCGGTAAATATTCTCCTATAATCACTGAGCCTGAGGCGAATGATTATGCCACCTATATTCTAATGTGTATAAAGAATAATGGATGCAGAGGTCCCCTTTTGTCTTTCGGGACTCGGAAGTTTTCCGTTTTAGCATGAGCCCACCGTCATCGTTACGTCACCATAAACTCATAAACAAAAGCAGGTTTTTAAAACTTTAGATGTTTAATAGGTGTTACTAAACCTCAAGGTGAGTAATTTAACGTTGTCAATAAATATGGTAGTTGTGTAAGTAAAGCTGATCATTTACTTACTTGTAAAAGCCAGTCGCAGACAGACTAACGCGTTCCAAGTAGGCCGCATTAACCTACAAACACATAAATATGTTATGTTTTCACCAGTAGCAGTTTACAGTCTCTCTATCTGATTGTTACTGATACTGTATCTATTATATGATTACAGCCAGTGGTCCTTCAGGGTCCATCTTCCTCTGATTGTTAACTGATACTGTATCTATTATATGATTACAGCCAGTGGTCCTTCAGGGTCCATCTTTCTCTGATTGTTAACTGATACTGTATCTNCAGCCAGTGGTCCTTCAGGGTCCATCTTTCTCTGATTGTTAACTGATACTGTATCTATTATATGATTACAGCCAGTGGTCCTTCAGGGTCCATCTCTCTCTGATTGTTATTGATACTGTATCTATTATATGATTACAGCCAGTGCATTAACGGGAATAACCTACCCAGTCTCCCCATGGTCCTTCAGGGTTCTTTTCTTTGAATGGTGCAAGCCTCTTCTTTATTTCCTCACATGCAACCTTACAATAAGGGTAAAAAGAAGATATTTTTTTTTAGATATAATGGTTTTGCTTGAAAATGCAAGTAAAAGGGTCGCTCCATCAACAAAATTATATGCATGGTTCTCGCTCGTTCTGTATCCCCCTGGCTTTCTCCCTCATAGCATTTTGTAGACAGGTGATCTCATTCATTGTATTCTATCATACCTTGACAGCCATGCCATTTAGATCAGAGGACACAGATGCTGCAGTGGGGGAGGTATTGGGGACGGTATTTGTACTTGTTTCACTCAGATGGATCTTGGAGATCGGAATATCCAGAGCACGAGCTGCTACCTAGGAATTAATAACAAAGTGCAAGATACAAAAAGGCAATACCATGAAGTATTTCCATGCACTCTTTGCGTTAGTAATTAACTAGTGTGTGAATCTCGTTCTAACAAATAAATACTAGCAAGGACTCTTTATGATCAGAATGCAATCGATAAACCATACCTGGACCATTTTCGTGTGCAGACCTTGTCCCATTTCTGTTCCTCCATGAGTAACCAAGACTGACCCATCTGTGTACACGTGAACCAGGGCACCAGCCTATTACATCATATTATAAAATAACTGTTATAAATCTCGCATTCTGATTGGTTGGGAGCGCGTGCTTTATGAGAGCAAACAGCACACTCGCGCCCTTTGCATTTCATAAAAGAAATAACAAACTTGCTTACTGTGCTGTGTGGAGTTATAAAGCACTTGGGGATTGGCAAAACACTCGAGAAGTGTCCAGAAGCACTCCGCTACGGGTCGTGCTTCTCCTAACTCTTCTCACGTGTTCTGCCAATCCCCGCATGTTTTATAACTGTACACAGCACGCGGGCGCGTTTTCTATTTCTTCATTAAATATTATGCTCAAAGTTAAGAGGTCTATTCTACCCGCTTCTTGATACCAAAATAGAGGTAAAGTCTAGGCAACTATTGTTATCAATGTTAGTAATATAAGCAAGAGGAACGGAGAGGAACGAGAGTGCAACAAAAATACTCAATCAAGAAGCCACACTCAAAGACCCGCACTGAATATTATAGGAAACCAAAGACAGATTCACGGACAGACAAACAAAACTAAAATTATTGAAAAAATAGAAATAATACTTGGTTGAGGAAAAGTTCCTGGAAACCAATTCCAAACTTTGTCGGGACCACTGCTAGTCCACGCTTCCTCCATCGATTGCAACTATAATAGAAAAAAATATATATAAGAGTTGAAGAATCAACGAATCTATGGTATTTTATAGCTGAGTTCACTCACACTCATCCTGTCAACTGTCAACTTTTATTTTCAGGAGAGATTCCTGGCCGTGAATCCGGACTGTGCTTTGACGCAAGCCACGTGAAGATAAATTTAGTCAAAATTTATTTAATGTTACCTGTTGAACTGCTCCACGTCGTGTTTTCTCTTTTCATAATCACATTTTTCTAACAGTTCATTCCATACTTGACTGATATTACAGCCTGTCAGCTTTTGATTGTAGTGGGTCAAGTCACCTTCTTTGTAAAAGTTCATCTCACGAACCTGGAAAGTATTAAACTGCTGGTCAAAAAACTGTATTATGCCTGGTAAAACAGTGGGAAAATACATACCTTACTCTGGGAAATCCCACAAGTCTTTGCGACATCGTTGATCCACGATTCAGCAAACATCATTCCCTAAACACAATAAATATACGTGTTTTGATAGTGTGTCGTGTAATACGAACCTTTCAATCAGTCCCTAGAGAGTTAACTAACAATAGAGATGGCAGTCACATTGGTGTACCTAACGAAAGAAACTAATGACAATTTTAATCTGCCGTTAAGAGACTCTCCTGGGCAAAGCATATTTGGGTAGACAAGAATCGGTGGCACTATGACGAGCACAAATACTAAAGTTCTATTCATTTGAAAACGAGAGAAAAGGAGAAAGATTCCTGTTTTATTTGTTATTCTGGCTACCGTCTACCGAAAAGCATTTCCTATTCAGTCCCCGTGTTTTGGGATCAGTGGATTCAAGTTTGACTATTTCATTTTTAGGTGCAGTCTACCTGGGGACCACCAAATCCTCTGAATGCTGTGTTGGAAGGGATGTTGGTCTTGCAGCACCAGCCTTCTACTCGGATGTTGGGTATTCGGTAACAGTTTTCAGAGTGAAACACAGCACGGTCCATAACCTTATATGGAAAGAAACAGACAGAAAAGACGAGGACATCATAATATATATTCAAAATACACTATGTCAAGATGTCTATACCAAAATATGAATTACGTTCTATCGCCGGGTTAACTTCACATGCACTTACAGAGCGAGATAAATCTAGTGAGTAACCGGCATTGTTGTATAAGTTAACATCTAATGCCTGGATGGTGCCATCTTGCTTGAAACCAACCTGGATAAAAAAGTAGAATGTAAGATTTTAGTTCTAACAGCTTTGGCACATTACTCGTTAGATATCACTTTACAAAGGTATAATAAAAACACACATTCTTGTTTGCTTCTCTTCTCTTCTCTTCTCTTCTCTTCTCTTCTCTTCTCTTTACATTACTTATCAATAGCGAGTCCTCTTACTTTGTACTTAGCCAGGAAGGCATTCCTCATTCCTGTTGCCTTCATGTCCTCGTCTCGATCTAGTGTGCACCTCACAGGACGCCCCATCCTTTTGATTAATAAAACCACATCAATCAATCAATGAATATATGTCATTAGCCGTTCTGAGGTCGAGCAAAAATCTCAGTGCATCGTAAGACTGTTTTAGGGGATGAAAAAGACGCCATCTTGAAATTATGTCTCCTTAAACCGTCCCACAATTCATTGCAATGCAAACTCGGCTTACTTTTTTACTCAACTTCAATTCAGTCGGAACCATCAACCTGATAATCATTATTGTACAGATAAAAGCAGGTATAGTATAAATTCAATTAAGAAACCTTTCAATTTGGGACAGTTTTTTGATTGCTTACCCCCAAAAACGCAAGATATTATGGGGATGTGAAAGTAGACAATAGAGACATTTTATTAAATCCGTAAAATACCGCTGTTCTTATTGACTGGAGATATGGCTATATATATGAAGGATATATTCACAAAATAAGCCATTGCAAGACTTTGATATTCCAAGGACATATATTATTTATATTTATTATATCATTACCAATGAAATGTCTATTTTTCTCTATTTCGAAAAGTCGATATCTTCACACGTGAAAATAACATGTTACTTACACGTGTGAAAATAACACCATTGCGATGGCTATTCAAAAATACACGGAAAGAATTGCCTGAAAAAGCCAAAACATACTTCATTGATAATTATACAGTAAACAGAATATTACATGGACGCTTGGAGATAGGAATTTTATCTTCTTGTGTTGAAAATCTCTCACTCGTTCGCTGCGTTCATTCGAGATCTTTTCAACACTCGAAGATAAAATTCATATCTCCGCGCGCCCTTGTAAAATACAGTCAAGTCAAAAAAAGTTGTCGTCGACCAACTCAAGCCTACGCTACAGGACCGAAAGGAGCTCTGGGTAGCAATCATTTAAGCCGAGTTGACTCCGTAATTTTATCTGACTAGTTATGCCTGGTTTACAGCACGAACCTTCGTAGGCGAGCGGGAAGTGTTGGAGGAGACGTTTTTTTAATGCCTTCWTAGTTTCGGAATTGTGAATTGAATCATAACTACTTTGTTTTTCTTTCCCTAAACCCAAARACATGCATTTGATGGATTGTTTCTCGCCATTATTATTTTATTACTAGCGGGAACAATTTATTCAGAACGAATATTTTACCGCTTCAGTGATTTTTACCCATATTCCTTTCGGTCCAGTCGCGTAGGCTTGAGCCGGTCGACGACGACATTTTTTGAATTGACTGTATGTATATACATACTTTGTACCAGAACCAGATCTTACTCGATAACTGACAATTTTATATTTTCAAAGTGAAATAACCCTTCACATTAAAACTAAGTGTTCATAAATTACATGATTCCTCACTTGTTAGCAGCAACAGCAACGACACACGTCAGGAATATAGAACGAGTCTGTTTACCACCGAATCCTCCTCCTAATATAGGAAAATAGCATAACAACATTTTGTTTAAGGGAGGGAGTGTGGGAAAAATGCCAAGCACAGTTATATCAGGACGTTTTTTTGTCCGATCAATTAGAATAAGCCAAAGACGTTACCTCCCTCATATGGTACATTTTCTCTTGCGACCGATGGCTTTAATGATTATGCAACTATGCATGTGTTCTTTTATATTATACTTAATGCTGAATTTTATACTTAATGAATGAAGCTACGTATTTTATCAAAACAGAGACAATGTTTTTGTACATGCATGTATACAAAGGTATCATTCTCCTTAAATCTTACCGAGTCTTTTTGTTCGTACTACAATACGATTACCAGGTATTCCCATGTATATACAAGGGTATCATTCTCTTTAAATCTTACCGAGTCTTTTTTGTTCGTACTACAATACGATTACCAGGTATTCCCATGTATACAAGGGTATCATTCTCCTTCTTACCGAGTCTTTTTGTTCGTACTACAATACGGTTACCAGGTATTCCCAGCACCTTGGCTACTACAGACTGAGTAAGCGTCAAGTCCTGAGCCGAACAGTACAGCTCCATTTCTCCATCTTCATTTTTCGGCACAGCAATTGTACCTTGAGTCTCCAGATAAAAGTGCTCCTACAAATTGAAACAATATCATCATCATCATCATCATCATCATCATCCTCATCATCATCCTCCTCATCGTCGTCATCACCATCATCATCATCATCATCATCACCGTCATCATCATCGTCATCATCACCGTCATCATCGTCATCATCATCATCATCATAACCATCATCAACGTCATCATTATCATCATTATCACCATCATTATCATCTTACCTGAGACCCAGTTCTCATCTCTCCTTCAATCACGTGGTCCGACCTAGCGAATCCTGCAGCTAGATCGCCTTTCTCTAGACACACGCTTGGTTTAAAGTAGGATTGGGCCATTATTGCCTCCTGCATAAAAAAATTAAAATTAGGGAAATAGATTTTTATAACACAGGTTTACTGTATGAAGTCCTAGTAATAAATTATATTTATTGCACTGATCAATGTTTTATTTTTTATTGGGGTCAGTCTTTCTTCCCGGGATTGTACGTATATAATTTTCAAAGGACAAAGTATACGTAATAGCAATTTTTAAGCTTAAAGGGGAAATATTTAATACTAGCCTCAATGGTCAAGATCCTTGGTAGATCTTCGTACTCAATCTTCACGGCCTTAGCAGCACGTCGAGCCTGGGCTTGAGTTTCTGCTACAATAGCACCAATCACCTGTCCTGTTGACGTCACCTTAGATATGCACATATAAGAAAATAGAAATTTAATAATTGCTCCTGATATGACATATATACTAATAGATTTAACGTCAAAGGTGATCTTCAACACATACAATTTTGACCGTGTTCGAATGCCTCAAATACCGCTGTTATCTTTGATTACAGACTCATTTATACAGGGTTAGCCTCGTTTCAGTGTCCGAACATTCACAAATACCAAAGATAAAGTAAAGAATGCACGACTTCAACAATACAAACACTTTGTAATTCCACAGATGAATATAAGTAATTTCATACAAAATCGAGACTAACCCCGTAGAACAGGGAATTCGAAACTCAATTCAGTGTCCAATATTCGAGTGCTTTATTGTAAAAGACTAATTACTGGCCGAAAATGTAAATAATCGAGTATTAGACATCGGTAAAGGACCGAGTGAACTTTCTGAAGAGTCATAACTGAGATTTGCCGGTTAACTTGCGTATAGGCAATGTGCACAAGCGTGAATCTCTTGTACTGAGCAGAAAGCATGATGGGATACCGATTACTTACGCTTTTTCGGATCCTCTGAAAATTCATCTGACAATTTTTCCTTCAACGTTTTTTATGGCAAATGTAATTATTTCAACAGACGAAAATAACAGAGTATTGAGTATTTTGAGATTTGATGCACATTGCTTATTCAACAGTAATTGTTTTCCGATTTGAATAATTTATTCAGTTCATTTCATATTTTTGCTAGCTTTTCCTTCCACGATTCTCCCAACTTCTTCTCCCCGAAGGATTCGAGCTGTAATGTTTACATGAACTAGTGGTTGCTAATGCACATGATTACACTGTTGTTGTAGGTAACCACGAGATTAAATCACGTGTGCGCATGCTTCACACGTTAATTGCAGTCAATTATTTGGGCAACCAATCAGAATTTAGGAGACGCCTGACTTAGTCGAATGATAGGATACATGATTAATTAATCCAAATAGAAAGCATAGCAGCCATGCTGCTGATAACAATAAGGGAAGTTTGTTCTTGTGAAATATTGTATAATCTAATTTACCAACATAGTGGTCATGACGTAATACGGGAAGGAACCAAAGATTATAGATTATATTCTATATATTTTAGTTTACTTCTTACCTCTTCATTGTAAAAGACCAGCTCGTCGGAAACAACAGGTCCAAACTGGTTAGAGCCTGGTACGTCATCGGCACTGATATATGCATGAACACCAGGCATCATGGTTGCTTCACTTGTATCCACTGATCTAAAAAATGAGATTAGGTGACACATGGCCTTCGTGCTGAATCTTATTGCATTACTGGCTCTGAAGCAATTTATGACCAATAGAAAGACTAGTAACCAAAAGTTGATATCGAAAACCAGGGGCGAAGCCAGGTTTCCCACCTTCGTCGCTCGTTTGCCTCGATAAACTAAGTCCCTGCCTTGTTAACTTGACTCGAGGCGTCACGAATTTATTATATACTGAGTGAAATGGAAAGGGCTACAACTATTTAAAAAAAATTTAAATCTTGGAATCCCCTCCCCACACCCCCAATAAAAAATATCTTCTTTTAGAGTTCCCCGCCTTATCCACAGGTTTAACCAGCCCCTCTCCCCTCGCTACGCCACTGTCGAAGACCAAGAACTGAATACAATATTGAATGTGTTACCAATAAATCGTGGGTGCTCCACTTTTCAATGTCCAAATTTTCTACTTAAAAAGGAAATGTGTTTTATTGCACAGCTTACATGACTTTGGCGTGAGGTCTTTGGCTGAGTACGAGGCTTAAGAACAACTCATCTGTAAAAACAACAGCATTAGAAAGCATACATATCTTGCAGCAATGAACGTTTATAGAGGTTTTGCACCAACACGTGACGGCAGCCATGTTAGATGGCAGGAACAATCATTTTACACAAAAGTAAAAAATTTAAATAACAAAGAAAAAAAAAAAAAAAAAAAAAAAAAATCCCAAAAGCAAAAGGATTTTATCGTTCTGCCATCTAACCATAGGCAGCCCAAGCTGTATTATGGGCGTGGGCACGTCTCTGCACTGCTATACTGCATCATTGCTACTCGGCTACACTTCTCAGTTTAACACATTGCTCTTCTTGAAACTAAAAACTCTTAATTCCATGACGTTTATAATGGCAACATTACGACATGTTGATTGGCTTTGATCATAATCTTATTATTTTGTTCTGATTATTATAATTTTGTAAAACAATAATTCATAGAAAGTTTCATAACCAACCCCTTTACGTAGACATGACGTCATAACTAACCTCTATATTTGGGCATGTCGTCAATGTAAACAGCTTCTCCAGTAGCTTGTTTAAGGGCCGACAGGTGACGTATTGGTTTTCCGACTACGTCATCGACAGACTGGTCTCGTGGGACTTTCTGAATTACAATTGATTCAGAAAACGAAGTGTTATTACGAAAGAAATTGTTAAGGGTGGCATGGGTGTCTGTTATAGTCGCGGCTTAATTTGACGAATGTATAAGACAAAACAAAACACAAAACAACCTTATAACTCGTCTTTTCCTGCAACAAGATATTTATATAGGTAAAAGCCCCCTCAAACAGCCCCATTATTCATGGCGCGTCCAACTCGTTGCCAGTTTTTCGCCACAATTACAAAACTTGAATAGTAGAGTAATAGACTTGGAGATTACATTTTTACCTGGAAGGTTTGACTGCTTCGCGTTGGAATACGCTCTACGAATTTCGCTGCGCTCCTACATTCTCTTGGTGGACGAGAAACGCAAGAATCCTGAAGAATAAGAAACATGACTCAGATCTGATATGGCTGTGCTTTTATATCAAGCAAATAATAGTGAAAAGTAAAAATCTGTGAACTTACAAGAGTTTGGCTGAGTTTGTGAGTGACAATGAGATAGAACTTGAAGAAGAAACTGGTGGTCAAAGAACGTCGATAACTGACTTGTCCACCTGGTGCATTTGCTGCTAGTGGTAAATCTTGTTCCAATAAACTACAACCAAACTCAACTATACTCTCATCCCAAACCCTACACAACAGTCAACATGATCAGTGGTTAGAAATCTTTAGTGAATATAATAACTATTTCCTGAAGCCTTGTCTTTTTAAAATAAACTTTCCATCCAAAATCATAACAGTCTTTGATAGATGGAAGTCAAAAATCTAGCGTTCTTGAATATACTTAAAAACGATTTAATAGAGTGAAATCATTAAACCTGTGCAATAGATATTAGACTAATGCACATTAGTAGACCCTAATTCCATTGTCTACTTTTGTGTCTATTTGACTATTACACGTTGACTAGTATTTTTTATTTCACGGGCTAGAGAAGATGTTTTGAGGTCCTCTATTCTAAGTTCTTGAATAGTAAATAAAATATTTGGGTTGCATAATTTTGGAAACATAAAGTCGTATACTAATAATAACCTACCTTCCAATGAGTGCTTTAGATGTCTTCAAGGCCATGACAGTAGTTGGTGCCATTCCACCATAACACAGACTACATTCCTTTATCATTAACAAATTAGTGAYGTCATTCTTCTCTAGCCTCACTCTCATGCCAGCATTCACGATGGCAATGTCGTCATCACGACGTCGAGCTTGTTTATAGGCAAACATGTACTCATTCTGAAATAAGGAAATCCTAGTATTGTTAGAACAGTATGATAGTAAAACCAAAGTAGGAGAAGAGGTTAGAATACCTGACGGGTGTGAGGTATGTGGATGGATATCAAAACCTCGTTGGGTTCAAGGCATGTTTTTCTGTAACCACGGAAAAAATGTTCATCAAACTTGATCTCTCTTTGTTTTCCTGGAAGAARTATAAAGCAAAWTGCAGGTAACTACTACTAGTTGATGTGTACAAACTGATCATAGTTAACAATCCATCTAAACAACAGTCRGTACTCTRTTTATACTATTTAYTATCAWCAAATTGCCATTTTGTTTGTACTCCTTGTTTTATTCTAAGAATAAATAGCAGTCAGTGACTGACGTACCACCAATTGATGCTACGGTAAGAGTACATCCAGTTGACATGAAGATAGGATTGAGATCTGATATTGGACTTGCTGTTATGATGTTACCACCAACACACTTAGACAAAAACAATAAAAATGTTTATCAAACTCATTAATAATTCATGAGGACAACACAACAGAAATCTAGACCGTGAAGAGTGTTGTAAATCTGATACAAAATTGTGTTCATTTGCATAAACTTTAAGTTGGATTTTCTTGGCCAAATTCACTTTAATTTTGAAAATTTTAGTGAAACACAAAGGAACTAACCTAGACGTTTGATAAATCATATACAGTTCGTGTCCGTGTTGTATCAGATATACAATCACTCGGCTACGCCTCGTGGTTGTATATCTGATACAACACGGCCACTCATACTGTATATATTACTTATTATATGCACACTAAGATTTACTCAGTAACAACCTGTTTCATATATAAAAATTATAGTTTTACTCTATTTTTGCTCGTTCAAAGTTCTTAACCAATAACAACTTTACCCGTATCACTTTTTCACGTGTGAAAATAGCAATACAGTAAAACCCCGCGTATAGGAACCTAGATTTTTCAAAGTCAGCCTGAACAGGTTCTTATATAAATGGTGCTCAACTTGAAATCAGGCTATCTAGATTCTTAAATGGGTCCTTAATTTTTGGTAAGTAAAAGAGTACTCGTAGTGGTGGGCGTGGCATTTTATGCATTAAATAAATCATTAAGTAAAATACTTTACTTTGTAATGTAGTGTTGAAAGTAAATCATATTTTGCTTGATAGGATATTAATTAAATGATAGACAGACAGATATGCAAATACAAGTAAGGCAGGCACAAGAGATTCAAATCTCGTAAGGAAAATATTTTCTAAATTTCTTAAATTATATTTAATAGTCTTACTGCCACGTTCCTGACTTGCTGACCAGCAAACCATCGCAGTGTTTCTAGAATCGCTGAATACGTTCTGGTCTGGAATTCTAGATTAAAGAATGACATATTGGCAATGACCAGGGATTAAGGATTCATCACCCCATGCAGGGCTGGGCGCTAGCAAACTGACAACAGATACTTCTACCACCCTTGCTATTGCTCTCTTGGATATTGGTATCAGACTAGATGTGAATTCTATAGTGTTTGCTTCGGGTTAGGGTCACGTGAATTTCTTTCCATTTGCAGTTTTAATTTGTAGCAATTTCGTTTGTAGGAATGGGAGTAGAGGGACATGTTGAGATTATTGGGGAACGATCCCCCTCATGGTAAATCAGGGATACGCCCCGTATGTCAGCCAAGAGAGAAGAGAGAAAATCTCGCTTTACGTTTACGATACTTGGCTGTCAGTTTCGATGGTGATGCTTTGTCAGACACTTGTGTCTTTTGTCCAAATAAAACAACGCAGCCTTGTGGTCATCATGCACAAAGCCAATCCGCGGGTTTATTTTAGATAACGCAGCTTCTAGACATTGAGAGTATGATTGTCGCAATCAAGTGCTGTTACCTTGCAAGTGTTCCACAAGATCCTTCAGTGTCTCCTCAATGGTTGTCAAAGTTACAGATGATCCAAAGATCACACCTGTGTCTGTCTGTTGCACAACATTCAGTTCAGGGACGTGAGTAGATGCAATCAGGATCGGGTAATTCTGATTCTTGAATTTTGTCTCGATTCCTTGAGATCAAATAAATTACTATTTTAGGCCCATTCAGCTATGCAGTTGTCAGTAATTTTATCCTTAAATCAGATATATCCATGTTTTTATACCTATTTCAGTATTTCCAACCACCAGCTTAGCGTGTGGGTATGTATTCTTTAGCTCCAGTAGTTCCTCTAATGTTGAAGGTCTTATCCATGTTACATAATCACCTTTAATGTGCAAGCTGCGTGGCTGGGTAGCCTGTGGCAACTAGAATAGTTATGAGAAAAAGCATAATTAAGAGTATTTTGTGTTTAATCTACTTCCGAGGTTTCGAGAGATACACGAAACGCTAGCTAGGCTTGTTAACAGAAATCCTTCTTGGTGACAAAGCATTTTGTCATCAGTTTCAGTAGTTTGCTTTTTGGATGCGCTTTGTATGCAAAGTCTTGGACTCACCATAATTACGCATATATCTAAGTGTTTTAAGTTGGACGTAACTCAATTTCAAAGACTTAAGTGAATAATATCTCAGTATTACAGCTCGTTTTCCAGAAAAAGGGCTGCGCATAGAAATTCTGCAGAATGCAGAGTTAATCGCATAGACCCCTTGCACTAAATTCCCTATCGGGGGTTACAACGATTAAGTTTTCCTCCCTTGAAATTTGAAAACATTTCTTATGTAATGTTTTTTCCATTGTTTTGTCCCCCAGATCGACGTCACACGCAAGGGATCTATATAGCATGCGTTATCTACTTTACCACAGTGTACGGGGCACCTTGCTAACTAGGACCCGGTAACAGGTCCTTGTTTTTGCCCCTTTCTTTTAAAAAAAGTATCAATATTTACAAATAGCAAATTTAATGCCACAGTTACCATCAGTTCCGGTGGAAAGATTGGCTCTTGTGTTGGATCCAAAGGCAAAAACTCTTTTGCATCAAACAGTGCCTCACAGTTCTGAAACATAACCAAACACTAAATTAAGACTCAAATTATATCACCGTTGACGTACAAAAGTTGGCCAAGAATTCATATTTGATTTTACGTATAATGGAACTATAAATACTTATAATCTTTATAGTATCTGTACAAAATTATAGCGGAGCTCTAAAACGGCAGTTTCGTTTGCTTCCTATCGGCAACCCAAAGAAGACTTTCCTTCAGTAGTTTTAATATTTCTATAGATAATATATTTGAATAATCAAATTAGTCTTTCTTTCAATAGATATATAATTTATTTTACTTTTAAATTAAATATAAAAAGAAATATATATTACACAGGCATTCCCCATGATATATTTAGCTTTTATTTCCAGCCAGCATGATTAAACAAAACGAATTGTGAACTTGTTTTACTCTCAGCCTCAAAAAACGTTTTTTTTTTTTACATATTACTTGCTAAATGGAATAACTACTTATACACAGGAAATAGTTAATAAATTATAGTTGTTAGAATTGGAAGAGTTTTCTGATGGTTTGAAGGCTTAAGGTATCAGGGGGTGATTTTGAAGGCTATGCGCGCTACCTCATGAAAATAACATGAAGAGATGAAGACACAAAAAAGCCGAAACGACAAAAAACAAAAAAACAAAACAAAACAAAACAAAACAGAAAAAACAACAACAAAATAAACAAAAAAAAAACCAACAACAACAAAAACAACAAACAAACAAACAAAACATTAAAACAAGAGAAAAATAATATTTAAAGCATTTCAAAAACAGTATTGGGTAATTATAAATTTTAGGTCACCCATCCAAGTGCTAATCTCCCTCAAGCGTGCTTGACTCAGTGTCGTGTTAGCCCACGTTTTTTCCACTGGGCCACGATTTCTGGAAATTAACACAACAAAAGCCATGAAAAGAATGCACCAGATAGACTAGATTATTTTCCACTTCAAATCAACATGCCAGTGCGTGGCAGAGTGCAAGGGATTAGCTGTAGATATGGTCTGGGGGCCGGCTAGTCTCTCCCCTGATGCTTCGGCTAGAACACAATACTGCGTAATCCGTACAACCAAGGGCAGAGGGACTTAATCGCCGTCATGTCCGAAGTCCATACGACGACCCAGCGGATGTCTCGGGGTATGGCATGAAGGCACTAATTTTTTTCCTCTGTATTTTGGAATTAATTATCTAATTAAAGTTTCATGGACGCGGGTTCGATTCTCACCGTATTAGAATGATTCTTTTTTTTTTATTCTTCATTTTTCCTCTAGCCTTAGATCTTTTTTGAATATTTATTTATTATTTTTTATAAGCGACTTTTATTAATTCAAGAAAACGAGGATTCTTATGCTTTTCTTTATAAAGTATGTCTACTCTTTTTTTGCTAGCATTCATCATTAAATGATTAAATGATTTTCATGTCTGAATTAAAGTCCAGCTGTGCTTTCCTGGTTTAATAAACTGACTGGGAGCAGTTGACTCGTGACAAGAACTTTTACTGAACTTGGATACTCAATCTTATAATCTATACACTAAATTAATTTTGTCGTCACATGCTATAGCGGAGCACCATACTTAAGAAAAAATGGTAAACCATCGAGTTGATTTTTCATGGCTTGAATAGGTCACTTTAGCCTGTACGTACGTCCTTGTACACACCACAGAATTCCTTTTCCTATTGATTTCAAGGCAAAACTACTTGCAAATGCACACACACACACACACACACACAAATTTTTAACTAACTAAAAAAAAAAATGTTTTCATAATCGAAAAGATATATCAAAACCAAATAAACCAAAATATCAGTAAAGTGCATAAAAAGAAACTTAATGGACGAATATGGTTTCGGAGCTTCAAAGGTCTTTTTACTGGATGTGGACATCATAGGACCACTATAGGGAGCGTCTTTATTTCACATCCATTTAAAAGGAACCTTTTCATAATTAAGAAATATAAAACTCTTCATATGGATACCTAAAAATCGTTAAGAAAAAAAAAAAAAAAAAAAAAAAAAGTAGAAGTAGGCTTATTTTTGCTCAGTATATTTTTACCAGTTTTTAAGTTTGATATTGTTGGTTTGTCCTAAAAAAATTGGGAAATCTCCAAATTTTGGATTTGAATGAACGGTATTGTAGGTAAATTTCTTTAAACCTTATATTGTGTTACATTATAATCTGTAGCTATTTTTTGTTTTTCGAGTAAAACTATCAACTCAAAGCGTGAATATGTTGTCCATGGAAAACTTTATCGAAACTTTTTTCGAAAACAAAACTAGCTCCCTGTTGTGGTTGGTCATTGTGTTGGGCTGTGTAAGGTGGAAAACAAAAACTCGCGATGAAAAGGATGTAGTGCATTTTGATTGGATTTTTTACTGGTCTTCATTATGGAGGACATTATCTTTATCTTAAATAATGGATAGTTAAAGAATATTTGCCGATTTTATTTTCGCCTTTAAGTTTTATTTCAATTGTTTCTAACTACAATGGGAGCTCCGCTGTGTTAGGTTAGTGCCTAAAGATACACTGAGTATTATTGTACTTAATATTGAATTGAATCTTATAAAGATTTGCTAGAACTTTGAGATTTTGTGAGAAGGAAATTCAAGATTATATCAATTTATTGTAACCTATTTGCTAACATATTTATCACTGAGAACATTACCACCAACTTACACCTCCATCTTCATCTCCATCCATACGTTCATTCATTTGCTGCATACAACATCCATTTTGATTACCACTGCCACCACAGCAAAACTCCTGGTCACAATAGAAAAGGTTTGCATTTTAATTACACGTTGTTCATCTCAATTTTTGATGTTATATATAATTTAATACTGTTTACTTTTGTAAATGTTTTGAAGCCTTCAAGAATGGGGCGATATCCTGTACATCTGCAAAGATTTCCTGAAAATCAAAAAAATTATATGATTTACATGTGGACTGGTATGTAAATAGCAATATCATGTACCTAGTTTACATAAATTATGCCAATTATTTTTTCTGAGTCTTTAAATTTGCAGCTCCATGAGTTCCTTGATATACTGCGAGGATCAGATCAATTAAATACATTACAACCGCAGTACAAATATATAGTTTATATATATTCTCATATATGTAAATTATTTAAAAGCATGCATTATACATTATCAGTGTGTATGAGTTTTTAAAAACTCAGATGTAAAATAATAATAATGATAATATTTAATGTTTTATAAAAAGAGACTTTAACATGTGAATGTGATCAAATGCGCATAGAAGATAAATTGAAAAGTACTTTTTATTTCTACATTTTAGTTACCTTCAAAAGCACTTTCCATTTGACTTTGAGTAGGCAGAGGGTTATTTCTCAAYAATGTATACATTGACATTACAATACCAGGAGTACAAAACCCACATTGGGATCCATGMGACTTGGCTATTCTTTCCTGAAAAAGAATTATCAATCAAACACATACAACAGAAAACCTCTTACATTGAAATGATAACTAGCTGAAAAAAGATCATGCAGGCTTAGCTTAATGTACCAGTGCAGCGTAATTGTACAAGCCGGAAAATGCATCGTGGGCATTAATGACCTAATAAGAATTATTACCCTTTTAGGGGAAAAGGGGTATTTCGTAATGTAGTATTTATTGACATAATTTAATGTTCGTTCGAGGCGTATTCAAAGAACAAAAGCCACGGATCTTCTTTGTTTCGCAAAGATTTATTAGCTACCGGATCAAGCCCTTGGAATGGCGAGTTACAAAGCTTTTGAACATACGCGCGTTTTTTGACCTCTTATAGTACGTCAAGATATCAAGTTACGTTAAAAAAAGTTTTGTTAAAAGTTTTGTGCGGATGTTTAGAAAAACATATAATAATGGTTTTGAATTACTCTGGTGAAACAGTAGCCAGGCTAGTGGGTGTAACCACAGACACATCTTGTACATTCAATATTACCTGTACTGGGTGCAATCTTGTTTTAGTGCTACCAATCCCTTCTACTGTAGTTACAGCCATGCCTTCAACAGAACACACTGGAGTAAGACAAGCATTTGCTGTAAAGTGTCTGTTCGCTTTGTAAAGAAAAGAATAATTCAAACCTTGTCCAGGGCTAAGGTACCGTTCCAGTTTGTCGGGGTTCAAACGGAATTTTAACAACGTTTTTCCACGGTTAGTTGTCATTTTTAAACCGCTGATTGAAGCTTCCCGACTCAGCGTAACATATCAGTAGCCCACGGCCCATGATTCTAAACTGATTATAATGTATTGGGCAGTACCGTCCCCAATAATGAATGAAAACACAAAGAACAGGTCGGCGTAATTTAATTCATTTGTTTTCGATAAATGTTCTTTGTAAATATATTATTCGCATATCAGCTCTTCCAAGCCGTGACTCATACATAGCTTGGGCTACCTGTGGATCTACGTTATGATTCGGTAAGGTGAGAGACCAGGATTTTAATGGAGCCTTGTGTAACTCAACACTTCTTAATGAACCGTCTAACCCCAGAAATTACGATCTTACTGCATAAAACAATTCGAAGATATATTATGATAAATTTAAATCAGTCTGTAAAGGATACAATATCTTGCTGTTGCTGTGATCATATTTGGACACCATAACTGTACAAGCTCCACATCCTCCTTCACTGCACCCTAGTTTTGTACCTGGTAACTTCACTGTTTAGTTTATTGTTAAGGAAAATCACGTGAATGGTTGGTGATTGACTTATGAAGCATGTCTGTATCTTAATGGAAAGAAATTGTCATTTTCTCATATTATTTGATGGCATGCTTGTGGATCTCGCTTGGACGAAGACACTATAGCTATAGCTGGCTAATTAATTACGCACCACCTTTGAAGCTTTTAACAATGAATTATAGTGTACCCAATAATAACAAATTATAACGTACCTAGATATCCAACTAAAATTTTAGTATCAGTTCAACTAAAATTTAGTATTAGTTCATTGACGGCATACACAACTAATTTTGCACACTACTTTCATATTCAATAGTCATAACACCAGGGTTCGTACTAGTAAAAGCTTTGAAAATTCCAAGACTTTTCAAGTATTTTTTCAGTATTTTTGAAATAGTGAGGATGTTGATGATGGTGCTGAAGAAGAAGATGATGATAAAGATGATTGTTATCCGCATTATTTAAAATTATGACAATTTTGCACATTTAGACTATTGGTATTTTAAATTTAAATTTTTAAATATTAAGTATTCTAAATTTAAATATCAGCAAATAAGTAATTCATAATAGTGGTATCCTGCAGAGCAGGCGTTCTTGTGATGGGCTTGAGGAATAATCGGGGGTTTTGGGGTTCCTGTTTCAATTACGTGCCCGCGAGAAAAATGACACCTATTCTTCCCCTTCCCGTCCCCTCCCCCTCCGCTTCTTTTTTGCTCGGTTTCATATCTCGCTCTTTCCAAATTTCCAAAGTTCCTCTGAAAACCCCGGTTTTTCCCAAACCCACATGAGAACGCCTGCTTTGCAGGTTATAATAGTGGCAAAATTATTGGGGGCTATAGTTCCCAGCCTCCTAGCGCCATTGTCCTTGTACTCTTCACGAGTTGAATTTATTTCTTTCAAACTTTACCGTTTTACTGATCTTAATACGCTCTTTCTAGCTATGGTGTTTTTTTGTCCTTTGAGTATTGAAGACCCTTTGAAATGATAAAAGCTCTGGGTACTGCAGAATTCTATCAGGCCTAGGGATGTCGTGTTTCACCAATGAATGGGGATTTTACCCCTATGTCAATAAAAAAATAGACATTTGGTAGTTAGACTAGTTTTGGATACGTGTGTTGCGTAGAAAATGAAGCAAAGTAGTTTGGGGCTGCAAATCATTAACTACGACCTAAAAAGACAAACAAAATTAGGAATTGTCGGTGAAGCGTTATTTTACTCTGAAATGTCTTTAAAAATTTACTTAGTTGACATTGACTTTGAGAGTAATCAGTTACTAAGTTAATATCTTAATAACGAAAAAAGACGAAATCTTTATTTTAATTTTGATTTTACATAATTTGTCAATCCAACTGCCATTGCCAGTACTGAATTTGATGAAAGAAAGTAAGTAACGAATATAAATACGATTATGAATAGCAAAAGACTGTATGAGAACAAGCATCTCAAGTTAGCTAAATTTTTCATTTTGGATTTCTTGGGTTATTTATATTTATATTTACCAGCATTCGTACTCACCGTTACTTTCATTCAATTACTGACGATGGCAGGAACATTGCCGAAACATGTTTACTCGGAATTAACTAAGTTTCTGCTTTCAATGGCTTTTAGAAATGTTTACTTACCTTCTTACCATTCACATAGAACAAAATATCCCTAAACATAATTTGCAGTTTTCTTTTGTCGAACCAACCACAATGATTTGACGTTTGCGATGTACAAGGAATGAAATTGCAGTATTTCCGAATAGACGTTTTTACGTCTTGAGGTCACTCTACGATCCAACTGTTATTTATATAGTGATGTTATTTTCATTTATTTAGTTACGCGGGAACATTACTATTTGCCGGCAGTCAATTACTCGAACAAAGGCTCTTTGATTATGATAATGTTAGATTTGTTTAGATTTCAATTTTTATGATTTTATGTTTCATACCACAAAGCGAGAAAATATTATTGATAAAAGATCAGCACATTTTGCAAGCAGATGTGAGAAATTTTATGTCTTTCTCATACCTGGAAATGGTTAGACCTTCAAGTCTTCTCGGATAAGGACTTTACACCGTAGGCCTTGTCTCCCAACCCTTCCTAACCTGCAGTAAAATGGGGGACATAAAAGAATCTGTTGAATTATTCTTGTAAAAGTAGGGGATTGTCTCCCGGTTCAACAGCCTATCCCTGTCTGGAGGCATAACAATAATGTACTAACAAATCACTCATGAATGTAAGCTGCACTGCTCCTACTAGCCTCCTTCGCAGCCGTTCTTAGGGTCGTCACGCAACGTTTCCAGGGAAATGTTGTGTGACGACCCCAAGAACGGCTGCAAAGGAGGCTAGGCTCCTACTAGCGCCTAAATATGCAGCCCGTAAAGTCCTCCACTGTTCATTAATGTAAAGCGCATTGAGACGTTGTATAAAAGCGCTATACAAGAACTTCCCATTATTATTATTATTATTCTCATTATTATTATTAATTTACCTCCGCTTTCTTCTACACTGCTATGAAGGCCAATTGATCAACTAACCGAAAGTCATCAAACACATCAAATTTGTCACAATCTCCTAAAAAAATGTTAAAAACTTTATTGCAGTGGCCACGGCTCGACGAGCACTACTATAATGCACTAATTCTTTCTTTATTACTTCTTTATTACTTATAATATTAAATTTTTATCTCTAAAAATCGAGTATCGTGGGACTTTATTTCTTGTGAAATTTAACCTTGCTTGGGCTTCCTGTGTGTTAAACTCGTCCAGTTCTCCTAGGTCACGTGTCAAGCGTCTTTGTGAACCACGTCTACGTTCAATCGTCTGCGTTTCGTTCAGTAATACTTGTGTATACAAAGGATTTCTGAGTTTCTTGTGTTGCTGATCTCTTGGTTAATAGCTAGTTCAATAGCTAAGGTCTAAAGGTCTAGAATTGCTTGCAAATAACAACACAAAGTGCCTCGTCCTTCGTAGCTGAGGTACACCTTATGCTGTAAAGATGTCTGTAATATTATTCTTTGTGAATGGTAAAAAGGTACGTCTTCTCATTGTTATCCATGCAATCATAAGGTTCCATTTATTTCCATAGCTTTTTACGTTGGAGTTGTTCAAGAATCAGATTAGGTTTAGAAAGTCAAACCTTCGTTTGCAAATTGCTATGAACTTTGCAGCTCTTGAGCTCTTGCATAATACTCATCCATGCGTACGTAGCCTAGTGTTAGGTACATGTAGCATGAATAAAGAGAAAAGTGGACTGTTAGTTGGAACACTAGATTTTTAAAGTCAAAAGCAACGTCGCTTAGAAAAAGCAGCCTCCAAAATACGTAAGCTTGCTATCCGATATTAATACAGAATCCCTTGTGTACTGTAGGTGACGATGACGTTATTTGTTTTGATCACGAACATGAAATTCTTGGAAATTCAAGATGTTGCCAAACAACCTACATTTACTGAAAAAAAATTAACAACTTTAATTTATTATATCTTCTGAACTGATAAAGCAACTGCTCTCAAATTGGTCCAATCGTTTATGGCTCAAAAGTTGATTTTTGGAAATGTAAACAGTACGCCCAACTGTTGATCCAGCATATTAGGCTGTGCGTTCATTATGTATACCACAGGGGGG
>NW_022261920.1:0-33256 GCF_009602425.1 Actinia tenebrosa
TTTTATAATAATAAAAAGCTTATTAAGTTGATTTTATGGATGATTATATAATAAACAGAATGTTACATGGGCGCTTGGAGATACGAAATTTATTCTTTTCGCGTGTTGAAAATCTTTTCAACACTCGAAGATAAATTTCGTATCTCCGCGYGCCCATGTAATATTCTGTTTATTATATAATTATTATATCCTCTATATATCACCAAAGCCGCCATTATGAAGTCAGTAAATAAATATTTAGATTCGGTTGACATCTGCTAAAAAAAACTCTTCACAAGTATATTAAAACCTGGATTTATTAGCTCGTATTTCACAAAATACGTTTTACAACTCATCGGATTATTTTCKATTAAAACTGCTACATTTATAGATTTCGACTGACAATAAGCCTAAACATATAATTTTACTTTTAGGGCGATCGTGTGAACATAGATGTATAAGGTATAYTTCGTTTTATTTTTGTGAAAAATACGGAGTTTCAATCGGAAAAAAAAGTTCAGTATACATCGAATAGACTTTACTTCAAGGTCTTAAGAGATTGTCGTTTAGGAAACTTGGTTATCACTCATTGTCAAGGAGATATTTTGTCAAACAAGTCACTTAACTATACTTAAATATACACTTAAAATAACCTTAATATTTATCTCCATGACTCGAAATGCAATTCCTCCTTTTTTTCATATTGTTGTTGTTGACTCCTTCAGTTCATGGCTGCAGATTTTGTTTTTCAGCTAGAGAGATCGTTCGTCAGTGCAATCTTCAAAATAGTGAAGAGTAGTACATTTAATTATTYTATTTACTAGTAAATGCTAATTATAACAAAAATTAAAATGGCTAATACTTACGCCTCCCTTTCCTCTGCCATCCTTTCCTCTACTCTCTGTGCACGTGCCTCTGCCACTGGTCGAATTGCCGGCCTTTCGTCTGCCACCCGTTCCTCTGCCCTCTGAGCCATTGCTCTAGGCCTATGAGCCCTTGCCCCCTGTGCCCTTGCCCCCTGTGCCCTTGCCCCCTGTGCCCTTGCCCCCTGTGCCATTGCTCTTTGTGCAACTGCCCTCTGCATTGCCAATGCCCTCTGTACCATTGCAATTGCCGGTCTTTCCTCTGCCACCCCATTTTCTGCTCTCCGTGCACGCGCCTCTACCAACCTCGCCTCTCTTTAACTGGATTGGAAGCTGTTTGTTCTTATCCAGCGAGGCGTTCCATCAATTCCAACTCGGAGCATACTTCAAAATAAAAAGCATTTCAGTTAATTTAATAACTAAGTGTAATATCTCTGAAGAGACACTGAGAGTAAGACGGAAATACTCACATCAACCCTTCTCCTTTCTCTTCTTTCTCTTCTCGTGGTATCTGGTTTTCCATCCTTCTAACCCAATAAGGCCTCCCATTAGCCATGTCTCGKCGCAAACTTCAAAAAAMGTGTTTTATYTRATTAAATTAACTTAATCGTYGTTTAAAGATGGGATCAATTCAACTACCACTACTCACATGACCCCTTCCATTTGCTCTTCTTTCTCTTCTCGTGGTATCTGGTTGCTCTCTCTTCTTATCCGTCGAAATCGTCCGTTGACTATAATTTCTTCTTCTTGATAAACAGGTTGTGGCTGTTGTCGTCGTCGGCTAGTTTTTGTTAAGTAAGTTTATATTTTAATATTCACTTATTTATTATCTATTTTGTATATAGGTCTATTTTAGTTATAGTCTATCAGTGATGTGTTCTCCCTTTGATGCACTTTAATAAATGTAAATGTAGATGTAGAAGTAATTGCAATCAATAGACCTCCTCTGCTCGGGCGTAATGTTTTCTCATTTCAGACCACGTGTGATTCCCTTGAAAATAAGATTCTTTGTTTGAGTAAGCGTTAAATAAATAAATGTTACACTAGGGAATGACACGTGGTCTGAAATGGAAAAACATTACGCCCGAGCCGAGGAGGTCTACGAACTGTTAAACCTGATTTATCATTGAATCGAAAAKACAAGTAAATTTACACGGTATCACTCACCAACAGTGTCGGTAAACTATAAAGCCCAGATCAATAAAAAGCACAAAGAAAAGGACATAAAAAAGGTAGCGCCGAACATTGACAGCATTATCTTGCGGAATAAAGATCCCTAGTGCCGTGGTGGAATTTGCACTTGTGTTGGCAATAACTTGATCTAATCAAACAGAATAATATGAGGATGATGAGTGAACAGTGTCTCATCCCATGGCTACATATCACTTCTGATTCCATACCATTCTACCCCACCCATGACTTACAAGTGAACAGTGTCCCATCCCATGGCTACATATCACTCCTGTTCCACACCCTTCTATCCCACCCATGACTTACAAGTGAACAGCTTCCTATCCAATGGCTACCTATCACTCCTGATTCCTCACCCTTCTGCCCCACCCATGACTTACAAGTGAACAGTGTGCTATCCCATGGTTACCTATCACTCCTGATTCCATACCCTTCTACCCCACCCATGACTTGCCACAGTGAACAGTGTCCCATCCCATGGCTATACCTATCACTCTCTGGGAGTTCTAGTTCAGTGAAATTTAGATGAAGTTTTACCTGGGATAAGAGCTGCTTTAATAGTGTTGAACGTTCGGTTGACAAAATCATTTGACAGCAATTGAAGTACTTCTGGATCTGTCACTGCAGGATATAAGACACACTTGTACTCACTCTATGGTTATTGGGTAAGAACATTCAGCAAATCTTTGATATGATGCAAACTCGAACATGATAATATCTGATGGTGGTTTTGTTGATCCGGTAAAGATCTTGAGGATGAAAAACTATTGTGTTTTGTTTTCACAGCCTACGCCTTCTACAGATAACTCAGCCCTTGTGCTTATAATTTACGATATAAACCTGCTTAACCTTTTCCAATAATTATTTTTACATTATTAGCCTTCGAGGTAGAGACACATTTGCATTCAACATTAGATACGTATGGAAGGAAGAGATTTTTTACGATTGTTTGCGGTGCGTGCATCAAATATCAATCTCCTCCTTACTGTAAGTACTTAATGCTACTAACTCTTAAAGCGCCCGTGTCCTTACCGTTGTTAATAAATTCATGCACGACAAAGGTTTGTACCTCGTGGACCAGGAGTTTGACTTGTTCTGCAAAGAAATCAAATCATGGTAAACTAGAATTGAATAATGTATGTAGACAGACTGTTGGTGCGCGAATGGCGCGCAAATCAACMATTTCCAGATCAAGTTAGATGCTGGTAATGTGCGATGCTGTGTACCTGACTGGATGCTCCTGGGGATGTGTGAAAATATCACGTGGTCTATGACGTATTCTATTCCGAAATAAGACGCAAAAACAAGGCCAATTATTAGTAATGCAATCATCTTCAAATTCACGTGTGGAATGTTTCTGTATCTGAGAGATCTAAAGTTTTAGCGCGTTTTTTGTGATGTAATAATCTGCACATGACGTCATATTCCGAAAATACCAAATATGGTAAATGCGTCTATCATATGACCCGTACGGCCCTGCTCGCGCGCTCTAATAAAACCATTAGAAAAAGTCACGTGATGGGGGCCGGACGGGTTGACGTATAAGCGGGCCGGAAAAATCCGTCCGGCCCTGCTCGAATCCGCGCGCTTTCTTTTTCTTAATTATTTTTATTTTYGTGAGGGTCATATGATAAAATGCTTATTGACTGAGTTAGATCGGGCCGTACGGGAAAATATTTGGCTCTCGGTCATTTGTACGGACCTCGCTGCGCTCGGTCCGTACGACATGACCTCGAGCCAAATATTTTCCCGTACGGCCCTCCCACTCAGTCAATAAGTACATAGTACTGAACTAGATAGAATAAAGGACAACATGCATGTTGAGGTGACGTCAGGTTGTCCAAATAATTTTGAAAAATCACAAGGAAAATTCAACACCCTCCCCCCAAAAAAGCGTACAAGTATTTTTTTTAAATTTCAAAACCTTTTTAATTCGAATTCTCATTTTCARTGATTTTTCAAAAGAAACTGCCTGTGGTGTTCCTTCTTTTTATACCGCTGACTCAACGTAATGCTGGCTTTAGTAATTACAATGTTGTGCCGGGTTCCCTGTGGTATTGCCACATAACCAACATAATTGTATGGCTTCTTCAGAAAGAAAATATTTTACTCCAAGCTTCCCAAATGGGACTATTAACCGGACGATGCCATATATCAAAGACTCCAATACAAAAAGTACAGTAATTGATATTGAAAAAGATGGGCAAAATGAATTACCGAGAAGATCTGTTAGCAGAGAAGACTTGTATGTCTTTGGAATCCCCTTGGACGGGTTATCTAAACCTCTTCAAATGGCTATTTGTTGTGGAGGAGTATTGTTATTTTATCTTGTGTATGGCTATGTTCAAGTAAGTTCATAACTGTGGGAGAAACTATCCGTAATTTGTCTATTAAATATATGATAAGCTTTTCAATCTCTCGCTATACTGAAACTGGTGATAAAATGAGATCCAAAAATCATTTACTGTAAGGGGTACTGTAATATAAGGTGATTCCCTTTCTCAACAGGTATTTCATTTTTATCTCCCATTTCCGTTAGCTGGCTTTATATATTCTTTCAAGGCTTTAATAACAATTTTAATGAAACACCCTGTTTTCTCTCTTCTCCTGTGATATTGTAATGATTCATATACGACCGTGAACTATTTCATCTTTTCGTGTAGGAATGGATATTCAGAATTGAAGGCTTCAAGCCATACGGATGGTATCTGACACTGGTTCAATTCGGTTTTTATTCTCTGTTTGGTACAATACAAAAACACCTTGGTGGAGAAAATACTAGAAAGTAAGTCATCTTAGATATCCATTCAGGGGCCGATCCAGGGAGGTGTCCTGCGGTGCACCAGACACCCCCCCTAACGCCGTAATTACTCTTAGCTTTTTTGAAGCAAAGAAATATTTATGATGCCAAGACACCTCCCTAACAAATTCCAGGATCTGCCCCTGCCACTGTATTAATAAATTAATGTTAACACATAGTGTGTTGTAAAAAATGAAAGACTTGCAATTAGAGATGTTTTTTCTATCTTGTTCGTAGAATTCCTTTAAAAACCTACGCAGGTTTAGCGTTTTTGACCGTCTCCACAATGGGACTCTCCAACACCTCTCTGGGTTACCTTAACTACCCAACACAGGTAACCCAATTTATGCATATCAGGGCTACGAATAATAGCCGGTCAGAAGAAAATGTCCATGCAGAATAGACTACTTTGACGATATGGCAGCCATCTTGCCAGGGGGCAAATCGAACAAAGATAATGGAAAATTTATAAGGCTTCCTGTGTGTTGTCTTTTTTTATGAGTAAAGGTGATCAATGTGTTGTCTTAATTCATCTTTTGTTGTATTTTCTTATGGTGAGCTGTTAATCAATCTTCGTTATTACTGCAAGAAAGCTTTATTTGCCCATGGATGCTCCATAATGCCTTGCGATCCAAGATGGCTGCCATATAGTTGAAGTAGTCCATTGACCTAATTCGTCTTGGTTGCAATGTTATTCTTGTACTGTCTACTCATGCACAACCGAACAAACAAATGATACTCTAGGGAATGACACATGGTCCGTAATGCGAAAATATTGCACCAAGATAAATTAGGTCTATTGGAACTTGTCCAGTGAAATCTTTGCCTTGCCAGTGGATCATTTTGACCATTAACATTGAGCCAAAAAGTTAACCAGGTATGTCTAAGCTAAAACTGATCTAACAACTAACCAGCCATTATTTTTATCCCTGCATATAATATGTTTAACTTAATAATTGATAATGTAATGGATATTATTATTGAGTGCTGGTGTCTTTCATTCTGCAGGTTATTTTTAAAAGCTGTAAACTTATTCCAGTTATGATTGGTGGTATTCTTATACAAGGTGAGATGATCTGTACACACATTTTACCTTTTCATGTGCCAGTTTATACATTGTGTGTATTAGAATATAAAATGAAATATGTATTTGTACTGTGGTTGTATTGTATCAAATTGAGCTGATCCTCGCAGTATATAAAGCAACTTATGCAGCTGAAAATTGAAAGACTCAGAAAAACTTCTGAGTCTTGAATGGGATTTATAAAATAATTGGGATAGTAGGCACGCTATGATTGGTCGAAAACCATGTTTGATGAGAGTATCAAAACACACTCGCGTCATTTTAGCACGCGCGAGTATTGCAACTGTCAGATTTTAATTTATCATCAGTTTGAATAAGACGGCAGGTAGGGAGAATTTACTTATACTTTGCTTTTTTTGATCTTTTTGTGCGTTTGTTATTTTATAAAACAAATCAAAAACAGTTTTCCGTGTTTGATACTCTGACCAAAACACTTGGGATGTTGGGAAAACACTCGAGAAGCTGGAAACATCCCAYGTGTTTTGATCAGAGTATCAAACACGGAAAACTGTTTTTGATTTGTTAATTGAACCCGTGCCCTGGCGATTCCTGTTCCATGCTCTAACCACTGAGCTACCAAGTTTCACATGAGACTTAATGACTTCATGAGAGCTCATTCATTATTGACAATACAATAAACTTTAGAATGTAATATTTAATGAGAGGTGACACCACAGGAAGCCCAAGCAGTGTACTTGTACAGGGCTTAAAATAACAGCTGGACATCGGATAATGTCCAGCCAGAACTGTAACATGTATGGTCAAATCTTTTCCTTGCCATTCATTCTGACCAGTAATGTTTAGCCAGAAATGAGGTATGACTAAGCTAAAACTAATTTTGGCCGGCATTCATGACCGGCGACTGATTGGCCGTTATCTTAAGCCCTCTTAAGTATGGGGAGTTATATATGCATGTGTGTTGTTGGTGCTGTTCTCTGAACATGATTAGAAGCCAATCTAGGAAAAGGCTAAAAGCCGACAGATGTGCTCCAAATCGCGTTGCAAGGAACGGAAATATTCCTCCCATATTCACTCTAACAACAAACCTCTATTAACCTGATATTAATTTATATTATAAATAATTTTAATTTCAGGAAAAAAGTATGGACCATTAGATTTCGTAGCCTGTTTATGCATGAGTATAGGTCTCATACTCTTCACGCTAGCAGACAGTAAAGTACAACCTGATTATAACAATACAGGTATCATAATGGCATATAAATGGCAATAAAACAATGGCATTAGTTGACATTCTTTTGTATGATTTTTTAGTCATCCACAATGCACTGTGCCATGCTATAGAAGCATGCAATGTGCCATTTTCATTGCCAGCTAAATGGTGGTTTGTAGGTGAAATTTGGGAATCCAGTCCAATCGAGCTTGTAATTTTTAATTTTTGCAAGGTTTTAGGACAATCATGATATAATGATACACATGTATAGTCATTATACAGGCAGGGCTGTAACCAGGGGTCTTGCAGGGTGAGTGGACAAGGAATGAGACTATGTCTAAGCTAACAGGTATCTTGAGAGGTGGCATAGCATTCCAAGGATTTGCAGAACCAAAGAAAAGAATGATCGCTCCAATAATTAAAATACTAAAATGTGCAGATTAAAAAAAAAAATTACAAATGACTCAGCGGCCCTTCAGTTTTTGCAGGGGGAGGGTGCCTGTGCACCCAATGCAGTTGGTTATGGCCATGACAGTTATGCATGCCATTATTTCACATAAACAGTGAAATAGTGAAAATRGTGAAAAAAGACCATGTAAAGATGTGGTGAACCCTATCTTTGCGCAAGTGCATGTGTGATCAAATATGGCATTAACATTATTTGCACCATCTTTTCTACACTTGCAAATCTATTTGTTTGTGCAGTGCAAGCTTGGAACACATCACTTTCATCACAATTATGACACTCTCACACAGCTCTCACTATTAAAACGTTTTTCTTTTTTTAGGTGTAATATTAATATCACTGGCTCTTTTAGCTGATGCTGTCATTGGTAATGTTCAAGAGAAGGCCATGAAGTCTCATAATAGTAGTAATTCAGAAGTGGTAATTGCAAAAAACCCATGAACATTAATTTTTTGTAGTATAATAATAAGTCCAGCTCTGGACTACTCACTTATATACACAAATATACAGTGTAACTTACTATCAATAATTACTCATCTTTCCTCTAAGGTTTTATATTCCTATGGGATTGGTTTTCTGTACATCTTATTTGGACTTCTTGTTACGGGCCAACTTTGGGATGCATTCTTATTTTCATCCCAGGTATGTGTTATATCTAGTGATTTATGAAATATAAATAATTGTGGCCGTATTTTGTAACTTCTTAAGGGCTGGACACAYGATCAAAGGTTGCTTGCAACAGGGTTTTTGGTTTTAGGAGGATGTCAAATATAGCAACTTTCCTTGTGACATCTCATAAAAATTGTCACCAGCAACGTCACAAAAGTAGAAATTGTTTCAACTTTTGCAATGTTGTCCGAGCAATTCCACGGGTAGATGGCTGCCATCACATGATGGTGCAAAATGTATGTGTATGAAATAATCTTTTTTCTTTATTCGTACAGAAACCCATAAAGATCTATAGCTTGGCATTTCTTTTTTCAATTAGTGGATATTTAGGAATCTCATTTGTTTTGATGCTGGTCAGAATATTTGGGGCATTAACAGCAGTTACAAGTAAGAACATGCATTGCATGACATAATATAATATGTATTTATTGACTGAGTGAAAGGACCGTACGGGAAAATATTTGGCTCAAGGTGATGCCGTACGCACCGAGCACTGCAAGGTCCGTACAAATGACCGAGTTCCAAATATTTTCCTGTACGACCTAACTCAGTCAATAAGCATTTTATCATATGACCAGGTCACGAAAAGAAAAATAGTTAAAAAAAGAAAGAGCACCGATTCAAACAGGGCCTAACGAATTTGTATGGCCCTGCTCGCTCAAAGCCGTACGGCCCTGCTCACACCATTTTCCCGAAGGTCTTTCTAAGACCCCGCACCTGGGCAGATACAGGTCATATGATAATATAATTTACATAGCACTCAACCTATTAAAATATTCTAAAATGCTTTACATCCATGGCTAGCAAATAAAGAAAACAAAATTCTATAATATATGGGTAAAATGAATGAATGATTAAATAGATTGAGTTAAAGAATAGACTGACTGACTGAATGATTGAATAACAGAATTCAAAATGATATTGACACAATTGATATATCTATATTTTTTCAGTTACAACTTTCCGCAAAGCAGTTACAATGGTACTCTCATTCATGTTCTTTTCTAAACCTTTTACAATACAGTAAGTACATAACATTTCCAATAAACTGAAGTCCGTAATGTTACAAATGTATACAATCTGTTGAATTGGGAAGCACGGGTGGCATAGCAGCAGTGTGAGCGCTCGCCTCTCATCAATGTGACCCAAGTTCGAGTCCCGCCAGGCTTGGTGTTGTATATGAGTAGAGTTGTTTGTTGGTTCTCTCCTGTGCTTCGAGGGTTTTCCAGGTTCTCCGGTTTTCCTCTCTCCGCAAAATTCAACTTCTAAATTCCAATTCGATCACGGAATGAAGGCCACAGGTTTGTTAGCCACTGGCTATTAAGTGCTACCCTCATGAAAAACGTTTTTTTTTTAATCAACAGCAGACTTGTATGCTGTACTCTTTCATACTTTTTATTGCTACACCTTTGATCAAAACAAAAGTACTTGTGTCAGTAATGAAAAATCAAATATATCATTCCCATCCAGTACTCTTAGTATCAACAATTTCTTTCATTAATTGACTGTTGTCTATTATCTCACCCCTAACTCAATATTTCCATTATTGATTCTACGTGAAGTGACCACTCTTTTTACTGCTACGTGCATATCGTGATAACAGTTGCAACAGGAAAATGGGGCAATACACTGGTGCTTATCAGAGATTATAAAGGTACCGACCAATTTATTTGATTAATGGAAGTGTATTGTCCAATTTCCCTGTTGCGACTGTTGTCTTGATCAGCATGGAGCAATGAAAAGAGTGGTAATATTTGAATAGTAAAATATTTGTATTACATATAATTATTATTTCTTGTTTCTTCACTCTGCCTAGTAATACAAATATGTTTTCCTCGTTTTATGGAGAACRCTATCTTGTGCTCAAATTTTAGCACAAAAATTAGTTAAGATCAATTTGTTTCAATTTTATTTTCACCTTTCACTTTTACCTGAATTGGGCTCCCTTTGGTCTAAACTGTATTTTGATTGTTTTTTTCAGATACCTATGGTCAGGTTTTATAGTATTTTTTGGAATATTTCTAAATGTATATAGTAAGAATCAAGCAAAGATGAATGATCTGTTTTACTCTTATGCACGGATGCTTTCAACAATTTTCAGAGGACAAAGAGCTGTAAAACCAACCACCCCCATGCAAAATGTTTAAAATCGCACGTTTGCTTCATAAGGCTCGGCAATTGCAAAGCTGGGATTTCTGAGTTGGGAAATGACCAGATAACTGTTTCCTACCACAGGTATCCCAAACATACAAATGCTAAGCTTGGTAACTTTGTGGAATAATTATTTCTTTCTAGTAAAGTATTATAAATGAAAATAAATTATTGCTTTTTATATCATATACTCACTATCATACTGTACATAGTAAGTACACTTTCTATTAAGTCAAAGTAATCGTTCTGAGTTGTCAGTTCTCAAAAATGGTTTGTGTCAATTCTTAGAACTGCTTCGGGATGGGTTGGTCCAGTTCTAAGAACTTATACGTACAATTCAAGAACTGGCTGCTCGGACCAATTTAAATTAATGGAAAGGGCCCTAAGTTATATCAGCTACCAGATGCTACTTTTCCTTGCCTATCAATTTTGAAATATTACATCTGWWTATAATTTTTTTTCTTTTTTTCTTTCCTTGTCATTAGTGCATAGATTAGGCTCAGTTTCAGCCGTGAGGTTGATGTTTGTTCCGAAGGATCCCAAGGGTGCATAAAAACCACCACGGCTGGAAATCGAGCCTATGATCGAGCAGATTTGGATAAAAGTGTTAATATAATTACATATTTATTTCTATTATTATAAATATAATTATCTCCAAACCTTATTTTTCCAGAGATTGTATTAATTTACTTTGAAATAAAGCAAGTGCAGCACCATGTGATGCATCAGAATCCTCTTTTATCACTAACGGTAACCCCCAAACTTTCTCAGTTTGTTTCTGAAGGATTGCATTTCGTGCTAAAGCATTTCCTGTGCCCACAATTCTCTTCACGCCGCATGAAATCAACCAGTCTCTTGGCATTAAAGTTTGTAAATTATTAATGACACCATTGCAAAGGGATGCTGTGATGTCCCCCAAGGAGATATTAGTTTCACTCATACAAGACACATTCCCAGTCAAGTTAGTTTGATGTCTTTCTCCCCATAAAGTGGGTCTTATGTTTAAAGATGTGTCAGTCTTTCCTTCACCCCATTTCAGGAGCTTTGCATAAAGTTCCTGCTTACTGAGTATGGCTGGCATGCCTAATTCCTTCATCCAGTCTTGAAGTGTTGCAACGAAGGTTGCCAATGCATTTCCTCCTTTAAAAACAATTTGGAAATAAAAAAAAAGAATTAATGCTATATTTATCAAGTTTTTTCTTGTTACATGTTATGGTTTGAATCTCACTTCTGTTTAACTTTTTTTCCAAACTGGTGCTTGCTATTGAAACCAGGACTCGTTAATAATTTCAAAAGAAATACAATGAAAGATACCGTAATTCAAAGAAAGAATTCATTTTCATACTGAACATTTAAGTAAAAGAAACAGTAACCAGATGAAAAATACCATATTTCAACTCCATTATTTTAAAGTTATCATCAGCTAATTATTGCTATATTGACATTGCCTTGCCACATGGATTGAATGAACAAGGAGGAGGATCCTGGGCTATTCCAACATGCTAGTAATAATTTTGAAGATTATTAATAAGGACTGGCAGCAATAATTTTCTTTAAATCCTGCCAAAAAGTAGCCTGCTTTGCAGATGCAATTGTTTATGCTCAGTGATCTGTAAGTCATTGGGTGTAAAAAAAAGTCGAGTCTGCAAAGCAAGGCATTCAAATAACAGCTATGATACTCCAGTTTCTCATTTTTAGATGATGCATCACTACAGGGTTGTCCTTTTAGTGTCAACATTTTTTTTTTGTTTAAATGCTTTTTGACCGTTTGGGAATAGAGGGTTAGTCTCTATTGAGAAAAAATGTGAATGTATTTCTCTAGTGTTCAATGTCAACATCATTTCATGCCTTCTTTTGTGCTATTCTTTAGCCATTTGGGAATATCTCTATGCAGGTGCGTCTGCTGTCAAATATTACAGTGGTAATTGTAACTTGAAAATGTTCTATTCCTCTATTCAAGCTGTTTAGAAAACAATTAAAGCGCAATTGCTTTTTCTGACCCACTACATCAGATAACAAGTAAAAGATTGAATCAGTACACTTATTTACCTGTTAGTGAAGCTGCTACTGCTACTACTGCTGCATCAAAAAATGGCCAAAATTGAATACTTGGCAAAATACAATTATTGTAAGAACACAAACCCTGACTAGGAACGATGACGGCTATCTGAGATGAAGTGCCAATATTGAGAACTGAAAAAAAAATTCATCTCTTAACTCTACATGCAAATATTCTATTTACTAAGTAATTCAAGCATCGATCAATTGTCTTGTTGAATCAGTGCAGGAGTGGCATCTTGATCTAATGTAAAGTTTTACCATTTATATTTATTCAGACTCTATTTTACAGCAATTTTCAACATTATGCAAACTTGGTAGTTGCAAGTTGCCCATTGAAGTTTGTTTTTTTATTGCAACCAGTTAAAAATGAAAAAGGTGCTGACTGAGCATTTTAAATTGATGGCAGAAAAAAAAACTAATTTTGCCGAAATATAGCTTACAGCTTGTACGTTTGTGTAACATTGAAGACTGCTAATATTGACTGTGCTAACCCCCCCTAAGCTTTAGGATTATGCTGCGTCCTAAAATAAATAAATAATGGGATTTGACAGTGGATTCCACAAAGTGGCTCTTCTTCCACTGGATTCGAATTGGAATTTAGAAGTTGATTTTTACGGAGGGAGGAAAACGGAAGAACCTGGAAAACCCTCAAAGCACAGGAGATAATCATCAAGCAACTCTATTCACATTAGTAACTATAGTAACTATAATAAAACACATAATAACTAGTGTTATTGTCATCATTATAGTCATTATATAGTCATTATAGTCAATACCTGCATCAGTATTTTGCTCAAGACTTGCAAGAACTGAACACTGTAAGTCCCCAAGAGCAATACTAATTTGTGCACCAGCAGGGATGCCAAGATATGCCCTGGGTAGTACTCCAGATACTGTACCAGGCTCGCGCACTGTGGGGAGGAAATGAACAGGAAACCCAGCATTTTCTAACCTGGTCATATTATTTGAAGAAAACAGAAGAGTTACATAGTGTTACAATCATGTAATATAAAAAACAAGCAGCTGATCTGAAGCTGGCACCATGTTGCATGAACTAACACAAAAAGCTAATAAGGAATGCTTTTTTATCGTCCACCAACATGGCGGCTATGACGTAACATGCACCAAGAATACAGTAAATGGCTCACAACACCTGTGCTAAATTATTGAAAGCAGAGGTGATGTGCAAGCTGACAGTTCGAAATCCCATAGAAATTGGAGGAGAATACTCCATATATGGCTTATCAAATGTTGAGGGCCTGTTCGTATAAACAGGTGTCTTGCAGCTTCAAGAAGTCTGCTTTCTATTGTTTAGTTTCCCATTACTGGTAGTTGTGGTGGTCACCCAATTACATCCTTCAATTTGATCATGTGTAACGATAGCTGTCACACTTGCAGGGCTCAGCAATCTTCTTGAAGCTACAACCTTACTCTGTACGAAGGGTGGATAGTGCGATCAGATAGATAAATCTTATCAAGTGGATAATGTAATTGGATAACTAGAACAAAATTGACTTATTCACTGGATAAGTATTTATCTGTTGGATAGCACTATCCGCCATTAGTACAATCGGGCCTAGGATTATAGCTTGTGACTGTTAGATATTTAAATTTAATATAAAGTAGCTGTCTGTGAATACAGTAGTAGGTTTTTTTGCCTGGAGATATACACCTAGAAAACTCACATCTCTTTTTCCCATGCTTTTTCCTTCAAATTATAGTATCCCCAACTAAAAGCGTTCTGTGTCGACATGATCGGTTTGGACGTGCCACACAACAGAGCTACGAGTAAATCCTGTACAGTCCCAGCATATTCATATGTGGACAGGAAGCTCGGATTATTTCTGGCAAACCAAAATATTGTAGCACAGCCAAAGCCAGTAGATAAGAGAAGAGAGTTTTCGGTTTTTGGTAAAGAATTTAAAAATTGCGTGGAGCATCGTTGGTCTTCCCAAGTGATTAAATGAGAAATGAAGTCACATTCTCCACTTTCGTTAAAATGCTCAATATTAAACTTTTCATGGCCTTTTTTCCAAAACACACAGCCATGCATTTGTCCACAAATACCAATCTTTTGAACACGACACCTAAGTTCTGCAGAAATGGAAGTTAGAATTCTGTTCAAAGCTGTGAAAATTAGACCCACGTTTTGTTCCGAGAGTTGAGATGAAATACTTTGGTTGGACACTATAACAGCCTTTGTGTCTTCCTTAAGGAACATTAAAACCTTCTTAGAAACATAATCCAAAAGCGTAACTTTGACAGAAGTAGTCCCGAGGTCAATTCCAAGGAAAAGTTCCTGGTCCAAAGTTTTGTCGGCCATTTTGGTTTTGACATGTGGAGTCGACTGAGAGATCCCTGGGGTCGAGATTGCTCATAATTGGTTTTGGGCTTCCTGTGGCCGGCATCCGAAATTTTCCCCAGTAGGGACCAGTGGGGAGGGGCAGTGGGGAAGGTAGTCTGGCCCTCGTCAAGTGATTGTAGTCTTTATCAGTTCGACTACCCTGCGAGGAGAAATTCCTGAGTATAATTCACCATGAAGGTAGCAGTCATTGGATCAGGTSCTTCTGGWCTTGTTGCCATGAAATCGTGTATCGATGAAAACATTGAACCAGTTTGTTTCGAACAAGAAGACACTATCGGTGGACTGTGGAACTTCACTGAAGAACAACGACACAGCTCAGTCTATCGTTCTACAGTCATCAACACAAGCAAAGAGATGATGTGCTTCTCTGATTTCCCGATTCCTAAAGACTTTGCCCCTTTTATGCACAATACAAAGGTTATGGAATACTTCCATCTTTACGCCAAACACTTTGATTTGTACAAGTACATTCGATATCAAACAAAAGTTACAGACATACGAAAGGCTGGAGACTACGACGACACGGGAAACTGGGAAGTGTGTTATGTAAGTCTTATCGGTGCAGAAGCTAATGTAGTCAAGACGGAAGTATACAATGCTGTTATGGTATGCATTGGACACCATTCCAGTCCACACTGGCCATCCTTTCAAGGAATGGATGAATTTAATGGCATTAAAATCCACAGTCATGCTTACAAGGATTTCAGACGCTTTGAGGACAAAAAAGTTTTGATCGTAGGTAAGTTTTTAATGGTTTTCTTCTATGCTTTTTTTCAAAATTATTCTCAAAATGTGATAATTAACGTACTAAAGATATCTCTWAGAACATGCGTAATAGGTAAATTACGAGCCTTGTATGAAACGACTGAAGAAGAGGGCCAATGGGCCTTTCAGAACTTCAAGTCTAGTGAAAGTCATGACTCTTGTGTCTTTTATACCTTTTATACCTCTCTCAAAAAAATCCTGGATATGGATTACTAAAGATATCTCTGGGGAGAGAAATTTGGATTTTAAGGGTCTTCCTTAAGATGTTAAAGGTGGTCAGCATTATTACTATTGCTCGATTATTGTACTTGACGTTATTTTCTGTCTTGTGCAAAATGTTCATATCAGCTGAACTGAATGAAAACAAGACAAATCAGACTTTTCTCGATGGAATTTGTGCAAGGGCAGATCCAGGACCCCTCACAATCAACTAATTTCTATACTTTGCGTATCCATGAGTTAAAAAGGGGAAATTAACAACGACTTGTAAAGGAGGTGGGGATGCCGATCCCCTGGACCCCTCCCTGGGATCTGCCGCCCTTGTCTGTGGCATTTCTTTTCTATGTTAGCCTTGCAAGTTTTTAATAGAATTCTTTCTGGTTGACAGCACATGGTGTCAGTGTTTGACCAGCATTTAGAGGCAGATAATGAGATACAAAGACTTTTATCAGCTGATTGAAACTCAGCAATAAACAAAGATAGCCAAATTATAGCCTGGATTAAAGTCTTTAATAGTGTTATTGTGGTATTATAATCATTTCATTATTTATAATATTGTTATTTTAAAAGGTATTGGTGATTCTGGTAGTGACATTGCAGTAGAACTAAGTCGGCATGCTTCACAAGTGTATCTCAGTACCAGAAAAGGATCATGGGTGCTTTCAAAATTGCATGAGAGTGGTGTTCCAATTGACCATTGGGCCAATCGTCGCATACTTCAACTCTTGCCCAAATCCTTTTTTGGCATTTTGTTAAAAGCACAGGCAAACAAGAAGTTTGATCATAGGTGCTTTGCACTTGAGCCAGACCATGCTCCTTTACAGCAACATCCAACACTTAATGATGATCTTCCTAACAGGATCATCAATGGAACAATTATTGTAAAGCCAAATATAGCTCACTTCACAAAGTCTGGGGTAGTCTTTGAGGATAAAACTGCAGTTGATTTGGATGCAGTTGTCTTCTGCACAGGTTATGACATTGGATTTTCCTTTATTGACAAGTCTGTTATTCCAGTAGATGATAATGATGTTACTCTGTACAAGTATGTTTTTCCACCTCACCTTCCCAAGTGGAGTCTTGCTGTCATAGGGTGTTTCCAACCCCTAGGGGCCATCAACCCTTTAGCTGAACTTCAATGTCGTTGGGCAACTCGTGTCTTCAAAGGAATCCTAAAGCTACCCAGTGAAGGCAATATGATGAACGACATCAAGAAGAAGAAAGAAGAAATGAGAAAGAGGTATTACACATCAAGGAGGCATACTATTCAGGTAAAAAATAAATAGTACATTTACCTCGAAGCTTGCACTTAACTCAATATTGTGGGTATTGATTCTGTGATACTGTAATATTGGAAGCACTATTAAATGATACGAAACAAAAAACTTTTCTGGGGAAGTAAAATGTTGTGTATAAAACATCATTGCCATACTAAAGATTTATAGAAAGGTAGGAAAGGTTATTGTAAATTTGTTTTCTCATAGTTATCAGTGCTTCAGATTACAAATGAAAATATTGAGTTAGGTGTCATACTGGCACATTAAATCTCATTATGAAGTAAAAATTCTAACTGAAGATATTTTATTATGGCATTCATCACATATCTATTTGCTTCGGTAACTGAATTGATGTTTTCGAAATTAATATTTGGAAATGAGACTTTTACAATCCCAAGAAAATGAATTCCATGGTGGGCTTCCTGTAYGGAATACTCAATACTAGTTACTACAAAGGTTTAGGAAAAGTGAATGTGCCTCTAAGAAAATCAATCAWTCATACTTTATTTTAAGAGGGTATGCCATCACCAGCAACTTTGACAGAAATGTTTTTGCCTGTACACCCTCCCATCCTCAATAACATTGGTCATATAGCTAGTTATGAAATAATTGTTTTTCAAATTACCCAAATAGATTATTCAATGTGATGCACAATACCCTGGCCAGACATTTAACTTTGTCTTACACATTCATAAATTACACTGGAATTTTCTTTTCAACTATATTTTATCAATACCCTGAAATACTTTGGGCTCATCAAAATCAGGGCATGGCTAACTCACGACGTAAAATTTGATGTGGATTTTTTGGTTTCGCAGTGGAAGAAAAACCGGGGACTATTTCTAGTAACCCAGAGAAACACGCTGAAATAAGTTAGAGGTAGAGGCCTCACTAACTCTACTCACATGTAATGCCAAAGAAAGGGAACAAACACACGACTGCAAGCCCTTGATGATTATTATACAGACCACCCTTGATTTCGAAATAAACATTCCTGAAATGCCTTATAACAGATATTGCTTTTCATGATCTCCAGGTTGATTACATATCATACTGCGATGAGTTAGCTGAACAGGTTGGATGTAAGCCTTCTTTCTTGAATCTATTGTTATCAGACCCAGCCCTTGCTTTGCGATGTTTTGTTGGCCCTTGTACCCCTCCCCAGTACCGTCTTACAGGGCCTGGAGTCTGGCCTGGGGCGAGGGAAGCCATCATGAATGCTGATATCAATATTATGCATTCAACAAAGACTAGAGTAGTTAAACATGAGAAAGGAGATAATTCTTCACTTCCACTGGCATTTACTGCAATTGTCTTCCTTGTAATAATGATTGCAATCTTATTGAGAAAATAGAGTGTTTGCACCGCCACGTGACGGCAGCCATGTTAGAATGCAGTTTTACATGAAAAAGAATAGGACGTTTGCGTGATGGCGTAATTGACCTCTACTACCAGACTCCCTTGCACACTTTCTTTTGTTCAGTCACACCCATTGTCTTACTATTCTCATGAGGGAATACAAATTTAAATAAGTAAGAAATTTGCGAAGCATCTTGGTAGTGGGAGTCAAATAACGCCATCATGCAAACGTCCTATTCAATTCGCAAGACGCAAAAGTATTTTATTGTTCTTCCATCTAACCACAGGTAGCCCAAGCTGTATTATGCGCACGAGATCATAGTCATCGATACGGTTGATCTTTACTTTTTGGAGCACTGATTTTTTTACAAGAAATAATGTCTTGGGATATGTATGTGATGATAAGTAATTATTGATTTCTCATAGACTCTTGAGGACATGTCTACACTAATGCTTTTTGCAAAGGCTCCGTTTTCGTTTCAGTGCCAAATACTCATCAAAAGCTTTGCATCCACATTAGCGTTTTCGTTTCCTACGCCACATGAAATCAACCAGTCTCTTGGCATTAAAGTTCGTAAATTATTAATGACACCATTGCAAAGGGATGACACACTCTATTTACTAAGTAATTAAAGCATCCATCAATTGTCTTGTTGAATGAGCTAGTGCAGGAGTGGCATCTTGATCTAATGTAAAGTTTTACCATTTATATTTATTCAGACTCTATTTTACAGCAATTTTCAACATTATGCAAACTTGGTAGTTGCAAGTAGCTCATTTAAGTTTGTTATTCATTGCCACCAGTTAAAAATTTAGAAGGTGCTGACTGAGCATTTTCAATTGATGGCAGCAAAAAAAGCTAATTTTGCCGAAATATAGCTTACAGCTTGCAAGTTTGTGTAACACTGAAGACTGCTAATCGACTGTGCATGCTAACCTCCATAAGCTTTAGGATTATGCTGCCTCTTAAAATAAATGAATAATAAATAAATAATAAATAATGGGATTTAACAGTGGATTCCACAAAGTGGCTCTTCTTCCACTGGATTCGAATTGGAATTTAGAAGTTGATTTTTACGGAGGGAGGAAAACAGAAGAACCTGGAAAACCCTCGAAGCACAGAAGAGAGAATCAACAAGCAACTCTACATGTATTCACATTTATAGTAACTATAATAAATGACATAATAACTAGTATTATTGTCATCATTATAGTAATTTAGTCAATACCTACATCAGTATTGTGCTCAAGACTTACACCTATTATATGTTAATTATATTCAAAATTCTAAATATTATTCAACTATATATATAGGTTGCTATCAATAGACGTCACTTCCGGYAATAGCTCTTTTTTGATGGCTTGTAGAATCCTGGGGGTTGTTTTGACCTCTTGTTTTCTGGTTTGATGTCGTGAAAATAGTCAAATACAATAGTTTGATGACTTATTTTGATATGTTTTGACTTAGCATCCGCAAGTTGCCCCCCAGTCATCCGCTTGTTTGCCCCCCAGTCAACTCCAAAAAGTCACGTGATTGATAGTAAGCAATATATTCTTGTAATTCTATTATATAAAATTGAAAAAAACAGTGTAAATAAACTGAAATTGAATTGAATCGAATTGAAGGACTAAATACTGTAAGTCCCCAAGAGCAATGCTAATTTGTGCACCAGCAGGGATGCCAAGATATGCCCTGGGTAGTACTCCAGATACTGTACCAGGCTCGGCGTGTCTAAAACGCGGGTAACGGGTAAAGGGTAAAGGGTAACAGGTAACGGGTAAAATATATAAATCAATGATTCATATGATAAATAACCATATGATAAATAACCATGAAAATATTACAATAACATAAAACAATAATAATAATGAAAACAAGAAAACCTCATGATGTCTATTTGTTTTGTGTGTCTTCTTATCGGGAATGCGTCACAGCTACACTCCATACGTCCGACATAGGGTGATTTAATAATAATGATTAAACTGAGTCACTGGTTTATGACCGTGTTTCCACTAGGAAAACTTAACTCGCCTAAGATTACATAAGGTGTCACTGTCGTGCCCCGGAAATAAGGCAAAGTTAGACTATGTCGGCAAGATGGTTTAAAGTTAACAAAGCAGTTTTCTTCTTGACCGATTGGTCAGTAAACAAACACCTCAAGGAATGTTACGCTTGTGATATGTTCAGACCACCTGTGGGTATCAAGCTATTGGACACCTCCAAACACGACCCCTTGTTGTAGCTACACAGAGGTACTTTTAAACAGTCGCTTCAATAGGATGTTTGCATGATGGCGCGTCCCTGACCTCTACCACCAGACTCCCTTGCACACTTTCTTTTATTCAGTTAATTAGCACCAATTGTCTTACTATTCTCATAGGGAAATACAAATTTGAATAAGAAAGAAAATTCGCGAAGCATTATGGTAGTGGGAGTCAAATGACGCCATCATGCAAACGTCCTATAGTTGTTCTTTAGCTTTTTGCCTAAATTTCATTCATGGRTATGATTCGGAAAAGTCCCGTATCATTTATCCAGTATCATTTATTCTTAACTCGACAACAAAAGAGAACATCGAAATTCATATTATAATTTACCAACATGAATTGCTAATATTTCGATTTGAAGCGTTATGTTTTCTCAACGTCTAATCTCAGTGTTTGCCATTTAAGCTACCCGCTACCCGTTACCCGCATTCTAGATACGCTGTACCAGGCTCGCATACTTTGGGGAGGAAATGAACAGGAAACCCAGCATTTTCTAACCTGGTCATATTATTTGAAGAAAACAGAAGAGTTACATAGTGTTACAATCATGTAATATAAAAAAACAAGCAGCTGATCTGATGGGCATTAATAGTGGCAAGCTGGATTGAGAGGGAAATAATATATTTTACTGTACTTGGAACATGTAGGGAGTGATTGCTTAGTCTCCTGAACCAGAGCATGTCAGATCAAATTGGAATTTAGGAGTTGAAGAAAACTGGAGGAATTGATGGATTGCAAGCATTCCCAAGAAAGCCAAAAGACAAAAGCATGGCGGCCATTGTGGTGCCGTTCACAATGGGTGCTAATGAGAAATTTTTTGTTAAATGGCACCAACATGGCCGCGATGACGTAACATGCAATCGAAGAATACCTCAAAGCACAGAGACAACCAACAACCAAATCTACTCACACGAGATATGACTTGTCTTAGAATTGAACCGGGGTCTAATTGGTGGAAGATGGTGACAATACTCCATTTTACAGTTTCATTTATTGACCACAAATAATGGTTACAAGTTGAGGTCGTAGTTGCCATGCATAGGAACTTAGTTATAGTTAATCACGCGCAGCCAGCAAATCAAACCTTCTATTAATTGGTTTTGGGATTCCTGTGGCCGGTAACCGAATTTTTCCCCAGTGGGGACCAGTGGGGAGGGGCAGTGGGGAAGGCAGTCAGGCATCAAAGATTGTAGTTTTACCCTGCGAGGAGAATCTGCTCAGTATAATTCATCATGAAGGTAGCAGTCATTGGATCAGGTGCTTCTGGACTTGTTGCCATGAAATCGTGTATCGATGAAAGCATTGAACCAGTTTGCTTCGAGCAAGAAGACACTATCGGTGGACTGTGGAACTTCACTGAAGAAGAACGACACAGCTCAGTCTATCGTTCTACAGTCATCAACACAAGCAAAGAGATGATGTGCTTCTCTGATTTCCCGATTCCTAACGACTTTGCCCCTTTTATGCACAATACAAAGGTTATGGAGTACTTCCATCTTTACGCCAAACACTTTGATTTGTACAAGTACATTCGATATCAAACAAAAGTTACAGAYATACGAARGGCTGGAGACTACGACGACACGGGAAACTGGGAAGTGTGTTATGTAAGTCTTATCGGTGCAGAAGCTAATGTAGTCAAGACGGAAGTATACAATGCTGTTATGGTATGCATTGGACACCATTCCAGTCCACACTGGCCATCCTTTCAAGGAATGGATGAATTTAATGGCATTAAAATCCACAGTCATGCTTACAAGGATTTCAGACGCTTTGAGGACAAAAGAGTTTTGATCGTAGGTAAGTTTTATGGTTTCCTTCTATACTTGTTTTCAAAATTATTCTCAAAATGTGATAATTAACGTACTAAAGATATCTCTAAGAACATGCGTAATAGGTAAATTACGAGCCTTGTATGAAACGACTGAAGAAGAGGGCCAATGRGCCTTTCAGAACTTCAAGTCTAGTGAAAGTCATGACTCTTGTGTCTTTTATACCTTTTATACCTCTCTCAAAAAAATCCTGGATATGGATTACTAAAGATATCTCTGGGGAGAGAAATTTGGATTTTAAGGGTCTTCCTTAAGATGTTAAAGGTGGTCAGCATTATTACTATTGCTCGATTATTGTACTTGACGTTATTTTCTGTCTTGTGCAAAATGTTCATATCAGCTGAACTGAATGAAAACAAGACAAATCAGACTTTTCTCGATGGAATTTGTGCAAGGGCAGATCCAGGACCCCTCACAATCAACTAATTTCTATACTTTGCGTATCCATGAGTTAAAAAGGGGAAATTAACAACGACTTGTAAAGGAGGTGGGGATGCCGATCCCCTGGACCCCTCCCTGGGATCTGCCGCCCTTGTCTGTGGCATTTCTTTTCTATGTTAGCCTTGCAAGTTTTTAATAGAATTCTTTCTGGTTGACAGCACATGGTGTCAGTGTTTGACCAGCATTTAGAGGCAGATAATGAGATTCAAAGACTTTTATCAGCTGATTGAAACTCAGCACTAGACAAAGATAGCCAATATAGTTTGGATTAAAGTATAGTGTTATTGTGGTATTATAATCATTTCATTATTTATAATATTGTTATTTTAAAAGGTATTGGTGATTCTGGTAGTGACATTGCAGTAGAACTAAGTCGGCATGCTTCACAAGTGTATCTCAGTACCAGAAAAGGATCATGGGTGCTTTCAAGATTGCATGAGAGTAGTGTTCCAATTGACCATTGGGCCAATCGTCGCATACTTCAACTCTTGCCCAAATCCTTTGTTGGCGACTTGATAAAAGCTCAGGTAAACAAGAAGTTTGATCATAGGTGTTTTGGACTTGAGCCAGATCACTCTCCTTTACAGCAACATCCAACACTTAATGATGATCTTCCTAATAGGATTATCAATGGAACAATTATTGTAAAGCCAAATATAGCTCACTTCACAAAGTCTAGGGTAGTCTTTGAGGATAAAACTGCAGTTGATTTGGATGCAGTCATCTTCTGCACAGGTTATGACATTGGATTTTCCTTTATTGACAAGTCTATCATCCCAGTAGATGATAATGATGTTACTCTGTACAAGTATATTTTTCCACCTCACCTCCCCAAGTGGAGTCTTGCTGTCATAGGGTGTTTCCAACCCCTAGGGGCTATCAACCCTTTAGCTGAACTTCAATGTCGTTGGGCAACTCGTGTCTTCAAAGGAATCCTAAAGCTACCCAGTGAAGGCGATATGATGAACGACATCAAGAAGAAGAAAGAAGAAATGAGAAAGAGGTATTACACATCAAGGAGGCATACTATTCAGGTAAAAATACCTAGTACATTTACCTTGATATTGTGGGTATTGATTCTGTGATACCGTAATATTGGAAGCACTATTAAATAATACRAAACAAAAAACTTTTCTGGGGAAGTAAAATGTCGTGTATAAGACATCATTGCCGTACTAAAGATTTATAGAAAGGTAGGAAAGGTTATCGTAAATTTATTTTCTCAGTGCTTCAGTTTACAAATGATGAAAACTCAAATGCTTCCGATAACATCACACTTATTTACATAGGGGAAGTATAACCTTGATATCTCCAAGATGCATCACTCAAAACATATAAAGATTTTTTACCATTCAACTGTATTTCACTTCATTTATCAATGCTGAAAATATTGAGTTCGGTGTCATACTGGCACATTAAATCTCATTATGAAGTAAAAATTCTAACTGGAAGATATTTTATTATGGCATTCATCACATATCTATTTGCTTCTGTAACTGAATTGATGTTTTCAAAATTAATATTTGGAAATGAGACTTTTACAATCCCAAGAGAATGAATTCCATGGTGGGCTTCCTGTATGGAATACTCAATACTAGTTACTACAAAGGTTTAGCAAAAGTGAATGWKCCTTAAGAAAATCAATCAATCATACTTTATTTTAAGAGGGTATGCCATCACCAGCAACTTTGACAGAAATGTTTTTGCCTGTACACCCTCCCATCCTCAATAACATTGGTCATATAGCTAGTTATGAAATAATTGTTTTTCAAATTACCCAAATAGATCATTCAATGTGATGCACAATACCCTGGCCAGACATTTAACTTTGTTTTACACATTCATAAATTACACTGGAATTTTCTTTTCAACATATTTTATGGAAATATGAAATACTCAGAGCTCATCAATTTTGGATTCTTAAGTTTTTTTTGATTCTCATAACATGTTACTTTTCATGATCTCCAGGTTGAGTACATATCATACTGCGATGAGTTAGCTGAACAGGTTGGATGTAAGCCTTCTTTCTTGAATCTGTTGTTATCAGACCCAGCCCTTGCTTTGCGATGTTTCGTCGGCCCTTGTACCCCTCCCCAGTACCGTCTAACAGGGCCTGGAGTCTGGCCTGGGGCGAGGGAAGCCATCATGAATGCTGATATCAATATTATGCATTCAACAAAGACTAGAGTAGTTAAACATGAGAAAGGAGATAATTCTTCACTTCCACTGGCATTTACTGCAATTGTCTTCCTTGTAATAATGATTGCAATGTTATTGAGAAAATAGAGTGTTTGCACCACCACGTGACGGCAGCCATGTTAGAATGCAGTTTTACATGAGAAAGAATAGGACGTTAGCAGATGGCGTAATTGACCTTTTCTACCAGACTCACTTGCACACTTTCTTTTGTTAAGTTACACCCATTATCTTACTATTCTCATGAAGGAATACAAATTTAAATGAGTAAGAAAATTCGCCAAGCATCTTGGTAGTGGGAGTCAAATAACGCCATGTCTACACTAATGCTTTTTCCAAACGCTCCGTCTCGTTTCGGCGCCGAAAACGCATCAAAAGCTTCGCGTCCACATAAGCGTTTTCGTTTCCTACACTGAAACGATCAAAAATGCAAATAATGCAATATTGTCATCTACGCATGAAGAAAACAGACATGCCGGTGCGCACGCCCGGCTCCGTTTTCGCCCGAATACTATAGGCATCCCGTTTCAAATCCTATAGTTAGCAAGGCCAAAACGCAAAAAATTCATCTCGAGTGGGTAACGAAAGTATCTCATCGAGTTAGGAACTGATTATTAGGGACCTTAAGCTGCAGGACGGCAACGACGACGACGACGGCAACCATACAATAGCACTAATTGCGCTATTCCATAGATCCTCGTTGGAATGTACGAAATACTGTGCATCATTGCCGTCTTATGCTGAAGGTAAGACGTGAAATGTCCTATTTTTACGTACTTAAGAGAACGGCTACGCCAAAGGCTTATCTTTGCCGATTTTCGTTATAAGTATAGCGCTCCCAAAAGACGTCATTCCACTCTAAAACGGGGATGCTTATTGAGTAAAATACTAGGTAAACACGAAATAATAATACAATAGAAGATTAAAGCGCCTCAATTTCGCCCACGTTGCTGTCCTGCAGCTTAAGGTCCCTATTATGTACCGGGGGGGGAGGGCCGGAAAAAAGGAAACCCCATGACCAGTTCCTTAGGGAGTGTCACGTGATTCGGCAAGTACTGTCAAATTTAAACATATCGAGGGTTTTTCTCCGGGTTTTTCGCTTTTTCTCCCTCCGCAAAGGCCAACTTCAATCATAATACGATGGCTACAGGTTTCTTATCCACTGGCTGCTAAGTACTAACCTTGTAAAACAAGGACGATTAAGTAGAACGGACGCAACAGCTTTAGCATATCGGTAAAACAAAAGAGAATATTAAGTAAGCTTACTTCATATTCTCTTGGTAAAACAAAGGCAAAACTTGTGAATGAAAACGTGTTTCATACACATGAGCCTAGTTAATAGAGGGGTATGGTTAGGAAGTGAACAGACCAAAATCTTTCTTTTGGCTGCTAGTTCAAAATACTTAAAGATTTATAAGAGGTATTTGAATATTCCTTCCAACAATCCATAGACAATTTTTTTTGCAATTTCGAAGGATGAGCATAAATCAAACATTGTGCATGGTCAAGACCGGTTCAACATCGAAAGCGAACAAAGTCCTAATAACAATATTTCCTAACCATTCCCCTCTATCAACTATGACATGAGCAAGTAAAACTTCAAAAGTATCGTAGAAAACTTGCTCGAATGTAACCTGATTAAACTAATATTAAATGAGGTGATAGAACCATGGAATAAAATGTATATTTTCGATAAACGATATTTTTGGAATAACATTTCATTTAAAGGCTGTGCGGCTGAACCTTGCAGTTGTTTTATAGTTRTGTTCTGCTAATGTTCAAGAAMCTTTTCTTCACTAATAGTACCTTCCAGATTTATCTCGTGTTTTAAAAGCGTCTCCATTGTATTTGGCGGCAAAGTTTTCTTCGTAAACCAGTAACGTGTTTTGTTTTTTGGCAGTCGTAATCTCACTTTCAGTATATTAGCCTTTTATTTGTCCTCTTTAAATATGTTCGTTTTTTACGTTTGGTTTTCCTTTTGTTTTTTGTTTTTTGTTTTTGTTTGTTTGTTTGTTTGTTTTTTGTTTTGTTTTGTTTTTACCGTAAGTGCGCGCATATTCACTTAGAGTGACTGATTTTGAAATAAAGTCATAAAGTCATTGAAGGAGCTTTGCCAATTACGAAATGTGCAATTGCAAAGACCAACTTCTGCCAAAAATCAAAACGAACGACCAACGCCTTGTTTATCACAATGTGTGTGTGGGGGGGGGACAGTGTTGTCGTTGAAGTTGCATGGGGATTCCAAGAACACCAAAGCGTTCAAATCAAGTTTCTTTAAATACCTCAAGCAACTCAGTAATTTCAATAGGACCAGTTTATGTGATGTAATATGTTGTTATACTAGAAAGCTTGTTTAATTATAAGACCTAGAAAATCACTAAGGTAAAGAAGTTTCCTAAATCAATCAATCAATCCCTAGTCTCCCCCACAGCCGCTTTCAGTTGCGTGACGACACTGAAAGCGGCTGTGGGGGAGATTAATCAATCCCTCGCTCGCCTTGGGTATTCCAAGACCGTAGTCATTTACCATATTTGGCATTTCCTTAGGGTGACGTTAAGCGCGCGCGCGTTAAGTATTCTAAGAGATACGCATTAACCATATTTGGTATTTTCGGAATATGACGTCATGTGCAGATTATTATTACATCACAAAAAACGCGCGAAAACTTCAGATCTCTCAGATACAGAAACATTCCACACGTGAATTCGAAGATGATTGCATTACTAATAATTGGCCTTGTTTTTGCGTCTTATTTCGGAATAGAACACGTCATAGATCACGTGATATTTTCACACATCCCCAGTAGCATCCAGTCAGGTACACAGCATCACACATTACCAGCATTTAACTTGCTCTGGAAATAGTTGATTTGCGCGCCACTCGCGCACTAACAGTCTGTCCGCATATATTGTTCAATTCTAGTTTACCATGATTTGATTTCTTTGCAGAACAAGTCAAACTCCTGGTCCACGAGGTACAAACTTTTGTCGTGCATGAATTTATTAACAACGGTAAGGACACGGGCGCTTTAAGAGTTAGTAGCATTAAGTACTTACAGTAAGGAGGAGATTGATATCTGATGCACGCACCGCAATAATAATCGTAAAAAATCTCTTCCTTCCATATGTATCTAATGTTGAATGCAAATGTGTCTCTACCTTGAAGGCTAATAGTGAACATTATTCATTAGAAAAGGTTAAGCAGGTTTATATCGTAAATTATGAGGACAAAGGCTGAGTTATCTGTAAAGGCATCGGCTGCGAAAACAAAACACAATAGTTGGTTGTTTTTGTGTGTGTGTGTGTGTGAGAGTGTGTGCGTGTGTGTGTTTCTAAACAGAGAATAAAGTTTTTTCCAAAATTCTATAGATCTCGTCTTTTGAAAAAAGCAAACTCTATCGTTTCAATCTCTATCGTAAAGCGTGGATGAACTGAACATCATAATCATGCACGGCATACAAAGTTTAGACTCATCCTCAAGATCTCTACCGGATCAACAAAACCACCATCAGATATTATCATGTTCGAGTTTGCATCATATCAAAGATTTGCTGAATGTTCTTACCCAATAATCATAGAGTGAGTTCAAGTGTGTCTTATATCCTGCAGTGACAAATCCAGAAGTACCTCAATTGCTGTCAAATGATTTTGTCAACCGAAYGTTSAACACTATTAAAGCAGCTCTTATCCCAGGTAGATAGAACATCATTTAAATTTCACAGAGAGTGATAGGTATTATAGCAGTGGGATGGGACAATGTTCACTTACAAGTYATGGGTGGGGTAGAAGGGTGTGGAATCAGGAGTGATAGGTAGCCATGGGATAAGACACTGTTCACTTGTAAGTCATGGGTGGGGTAGAAGGGCATGGAATCAGGAGTGATAGGTAGCCATGGGATAGGACACTGTTCACTTACAAGTCATGGGTGGGGTAGAAGGGTATGGAATCAGGAGTGATAGGTAGCCATGGGATAAGACACTGTTCGCTTGTAAGTCATGGGTGGGGTAGAAGGGTGTGGAATCAGGAGTGATAGGTAGCCATGGGATAAGACACTGTTCACATACAAGTCATGGGTGGGGTAGAAGGGTGTGGAATCAGGAGTGATAGGTAGCCATGGGATAAGACACTGTTCACATGCAAGTCATGGGTGGGGTAGAAGGGTGTGGAATCAGGAGTGATAGGTAGCCATGGGATGGGACACTGTTAACTCATCATCCTCTTATATCATTTTGTTTGATTAGATCAAGTTATTGCCAACACAAGTGCAAATTCCACCACTGCACTAGCGATCTTTATCCCGCAAGATAATGCTGTCAATGTTCGGCGCTACCTTTTTTATGTCCTTTTCTTTGTGCTCTTTGTTGATCTGGGCTTTATGGTTTACCGACACTGTTGGTGAGTGATACCGTGTAAATTTACTTGTATTTTCGATTCAATGATAAATCAGGTTTAACAGTTCGTAGACCTTCTCGGCTCGGGCGTAATGTTTTTCCATTTCAGAACACGTGTTATTTCCTAGTGTAACATTTATTTATTTAACGCTTACTCAAACAAAGAATCATATTTTCAAGGGAATCACACGTGGTCTGAAATGAGAAAACATTACGCCCGAGCAGAGGAGGTCTATTGATTGTAATCACTTCTACATCTACATTTGCATTTATTAAAGCGCATCAAAGGGAGAACACATCACTGATAGACTATAACTAAAATAGACCTATATACAAAATAGATAATAAATAAGTGAATAATAAAATATAAACTTACTTAACGATTACTAGCCGACGACGACAACAGCCACAACCTGTTTATCAAGAAGAAGAAATTATAGTCAACGGACGATTTCGACGGATAAGAAGAGAGAGCAACCAGATACCACGAGAAGAGAAAGAAGAGCAAATGGAAGGGGTCATGTGAGTAGTGGTAGTTGAATTGATCCCATCTTTAAACGACGATTAAGTTAATTTAATYARATAAAACACKTTTTTTGAAGTTTGCGCCGAGACATGGCTAATGGGAGGCCTTATTGGGTTAGAAGGATGGAAAACCAGATACCACGAGAAGAGAAAGAAGAGAAAGGAGAAGGGYTGATGTGAGTATTTCCGTCTTACTCTCAGTGTCTCTTCAGGGATATTACACTTTTAATGCTTTTTATGCTTTTTATTTTGAAGTATGCTCCGAGTTGAAATTGATGGAACACCTCGCTGGATAAGAACAAACAGCTTCCAATCCAGCCAAAGAGAGGCGAGGTTGGCAGAGGCGCGTGCACGGAGAGCAGAAAATGGGGTGGCAGAGGAAAGACCGGCAATTGCAATGGTACAGAGGGCATTGGCAATGCAGAGGGCAGTTGCGCAAAGAGCAATGGCACAGGGGGCAAGGGCACAGGGGGCAAGGGCACAGGGGGCAAGGGCACAGGGGGCAAGGGCACAAAGAGCAATGGCACAGGGGGCAGTTGCACAGAGGGCAAGGGCACAGAGAGCTCAGGAACCGGTGGCAGACGAAAGACCGGCAATTCGACCAGTGGCAGAGGCACGTGCACAGAGAGCAGAGGAAAGGATGGCAGAAGAAAGGGAGGCGTAAGTATTTGCATTTTTTATTGGTTTAAGTGCATTTGAATGATTTAATATATTGTACCTCTCTTTATTTCGAAGATTGCACTGAAAGATGATGTTGCTATCTGGATAAGAAAAGCTGCCACCAGGAACAACAGTAGTAACAAGGGAAAGAAGCGCGGAGCAAGGGGAACTGAAGGATGACTTGGAGGGGGATGAAGAGGACGAGGGATAAAAGGAGGAGGTCTTAAGGAGGAGAAGGACACAGAGGAGAAAAAGGAGGAAGAATGCAGCAGATGTTTCTGTTCTTGGAAGTTGGCACATTTTAGTTTTTAAAGTTCTTTTAATAATATTAGATGATGATTACAGGAAAACTTCATATCGTAACATACGATCTTGTGGAGCTCAAAATTTAACCCTACTCCAACTGTAGTCCTTAATGTTTTTTTTACAGTATACTATAACACTCGTATCTTTTAATTGTCCAAACTGGCAGGCGTGAGCATATTGTTGTTATTATTATTACTACTATTGAAGTCTATTAAAACGTTGAGCATATTATTTTATTGTGTGTCATGTTTTTTATTTTAATAAAAATTTAGCGTTTTTAGGAAGCTTTGGTAAAAATGTAGTGTTTTTTCTTTCCTTTTTTTAAAGGAAAAAGGAATAGAGGGCTCCACCAATTTTGGTAACTGCTTCCGTAAGAAAAGAGCGTGCTATCTCAACCATCACACCTCCAATCTTCTTAACCATACGATACAAACTAAATCTTTCTTTGCGTGCGAGAAATTCTGTTTTTGGATACAAATTTGCGTAAGAATTTTTAATGGCATGTTTGGCCCCAGACCAGGATCCTGGACCGTTCAGTCGATATTGAGAAGGAGTGCAGGGTCCAAAGATGCAAAGAAGAGCCAGGAAAGGGTCTGTTAGTAAGAGCTTCCATAAGGATGGCTTACAACCAATCATCTCAGCAATTTCATCCTTGTAAGCGATGCTAGAAACCTTTACCAGAGAAAGAAATAGACAATACAAACATTAGTACTGGATAGAGAATTAAGGGTGGCGTGGTGCTCAGGGGGGTGATCCAGGAATCTGTAATGGGGGGCGTAATATTACCGTATACTTTGCAAAACGAAAGCAGTGGAGGTCCAGGGGCATGTTCCCAGTGTCCTAAAATGCTTTTTCTGCGTTCTGGGGATATTTTAGATAAAGAGGGTAAAAAATTGCATCCCAAACTAAACAAATGAAATGCGACTTTAAGGTGTACCCACTGGACGGAATTCTGCGATGTTTGAATACGGAATATCTCCCTATAGTTCAGTTCTGAGAAACAAACGGTTACATCCTTTCCAAAACCTTGTCGGCGCCTGCAACTGTTTGCCCTCAACGGAAGAATCAAATAAAATGCAATGGATGGCAAAAAGAAAATGAATTGTACCTGAATTGTGCATCGTTTAGATTTGATGAACGTGTTTTCCATTTTTCGCCTTTCTTCCTGGATGTCTTTGACCATGGCATCTCTACTTGGCAAATGACACTTGCCTAAAATCACCTGCGTTACCAAACGAGCTTGCAACTCTATCAAAGGAAACATTGATCCCGAGGACTGTGTTAGACCGATAAATGATAATGTGGAATGTGGATGGTCTGGAGGAAAAATATATTTGAACAGTGAGACCTGGTTATCGTGAGTCCTAAGAACATCTTCACTTAAGAAGTCAAAAACAATTTTGTATCCCGTGCAGAAGACAACAGCATCCAAGTCTTCCACTGTAGTGTCATCATCAAAGACGACATCTTTTTGTGTAAAGTGCGATACGTTTGGTTTGATTTTTAGCGTTCCATTCGCAACACGGTGTGGGAACTCATCACTTATGACAGCTGGTGCATTCAAAATGCCGTGCTTCGGGCGAATACCAAAAATTTCATGATCAAATCTTCCGTTCGCCATATTCATAAACAGCGATTCCATCAATTTTGTAGGGAATATTTGGTAGATCCTTCGTTCTTGGTATAAGTCCCATGGTAGGCCTCGGCTCGATAAACGAGATATTACCCAGCCTCCTCTACGGGTACTGAGGTATACTTGCGAGGCTTGGTGGCTTAGCTCTGTTGCGATGTCTGCGGCGGAATTTCCAAATCCTGATGAATTTAATAATAATAAATAATTATCGGACAAGGCATAGTTAGCATGATATCGGAAATGTTTTCCCATTTCATACCATGTGTCATTCCCTAGGGTTCAAAGTCCTTGGTTTAACGGTTATGCATGAGAAGACACGTATGAATATGGTTAAAAACATCCAAGGTTAAGAGGTCTATCATCACTGATGAGATATAATTTCTTGGTTTTGGTCAAATTTGTTGTATGGGTTATCATGCGAATCCTTACCATCTCCCCGAGGTAAACGGTCCCTTAGAGCGCATGCAGTAAAACCATGAAATAAAAACAAAGTTGATACTGATAAATAGGACTATATAGTGAGTAACAGTTGCTATCACTCAACCAGAACATTCATCATACAACACAAGAGACCATTTGTGTCTT
>NW_022261920.1:46610-59611 GCF_009602425.1 Actinia tenebrosa
ATGAAAAGTACTATGTGACTTCGCACTTAGTGCAGCACGGGATTCTGGGATTACGTCATCAATATTTAAACTCTAGGGGAGTGGAGTGCGTTAAAATGTGGTCCGAAGCACAAATGGCAGGATTCTACCTATTGTTTTCTCATATATTTCGAACGGAGTTTGTGAAATATAATTGTAAGCTGTATATTGAACTGCTTAATTGGAATACCTAGGTGTTTTTCCTGCCAACCTCTCCCCTTCCATCCCGTTACCATAAGTGCCTTCTACTGATGCACAGTCAGCTACATTAAATAAGACCTCTTTTCCCTGGTCATAATGTTTTCCCATTTCCATGTGTCCATGTGTCCTTCCCTAGAGTATCATTTCTTTGTTTAATGGTTGCACATGAGAAGACACATGGATATGGATAAAACTCAAACAAAGAATCTCATTCTCATGGGAATGGCACGTGGTYTGAAATGGGAAAACATTAAACCTAAGATAAAGAAGTCTATTGATCATGCCATTTTTATATTTTCATGCCATGTAAATATAAATAATCAATAATCAATCAATATGACATCAAAACAAACAAACAAACAAACACATCCAAGGCATTCTTACCTTTCAAGATGGGTTATCTCTCCATTTAGAAATTGAAGGGCTCCACCTTTAAAATGATAAGAAAATGTTAATAACACTGATCAAAAACATTAAAATCATTTGCAAAGTTACTTTTACAGTTTCAAACTTTTGTTTCAAACTTGATTGTATTTTATCAATGTGAATAAAGACCTATTATTATTATTTTTTAAAAAAAATTAAAATAACAGTATTTTTTATAAATTTTTCAGCAAATGGGCACAAGGTGCTTTTGCATGTAATTCAAGGCTAATATACATCATGCAAATCATGCCATCATGCATATAAAATAATATTAAATGCACTGCACTGATCATTGCTGTAAAGCACATTCAGATGGAAAGAAAAATAAATTATTATAAAATTAAAGCACTTCTTGCATCAAGTTTTACTTACCAAATGTGCCAATGGAATTATCTATACCAGAGGGTGATCCATGTATTAATTTTTCAGCTTCAAATGCCCAGTCACACACTAATCTTAAGGATTCTGGTAATAAAACATATTCATTGGAGGTTTCTAGTCTTGCCCTCTTACTTTCAGGTGGATAGCCACCTTCCTCTTTATCCTGTTCTTGTTTCTGGTAAGTTTTACTGTTATTTTTGGTTTGAGAAGAGAAGGAGATTGAGCCAATTGCGAGGAGCATAGAGGTGACGAGACTTATGCTGTATGAGGCAGATGAACCAAGTCCTGCTCCAATTGGAAGATTGGATGACACATCCACATCTACTGCTAGAAACCTGACAAACAAATGTAAGAAAATCTATCAGGAATTGATAGAATTGATAGGTGGAGTTTTAATTGTATATTAATGTAATGATATCGAAACATTTAATTGAAGTGCCGATACCTAATTGTCTAGCGGAAAAATAACACAACTAAAATTTGTGAAAAAGATGTCTTAAAAAAATCAAAACCTTGTGGAAGTGTTAGCAGTAAGGCACGTAGCACAGTAAAGTACAACATAAAAAATAACATCTTGGAAGTCTTCAAAAATCCCTAAATAAAACGTATTAGGCCAAACAAAAAATTAGTGTGTTTCCTGTTGCATGAGAAAAATAATTGGGGTTGGTAGGTCGGATTTTTCTTTTCTTTTCTTTCTTTTTTTTGTTTTTTACTGATACAACAGTGGAAATGAGCTTACTGGAAACCCTTTGGTGCATTTTGGAATGAAAAAAAATATTAGGGTCAGCAAAAATCGGCAGGAAAATTAGGGTCAGTCGTGCAACAGGAAACACACTTATTTTGTTTGGCCTTAACAATAAATCCTAATTCATTGACCCACRACCAACATTCTTACCTCTTGTTCTTGTGCATAAAGCTAGTCACATAGTACAAAAAAACCTTTGCAGCATCTTTTACTGATTCCAACTCCAGCTTATAATGCTTTTCAATCAGTTGATTAATAGCATCCATACAGCTTTGGTCACAAGGGATAGGTTTGTTATCCTTCCTATTGTAACTGAAGATTTTCTCCGGGAAAGATTTTTGAAGTTCTTCCACACTCCATTCTAATTTTTTGTTTAGTTTTTGTAGATGTASAGAAATACTTTGGTTCTGAGAATGGCTGATTGTAACTGTTGTCCTAAGTCCTATGCTTGCTGCTATGGCAGGCTGTAAGAAAATAATTCTAAGTTTAGTTGCGCTTGTAGTCATGTGTAATGGTCAATGTATAAGAATATAAGGGAATATATATGGGGATTTTGTATGCTTGTCAGCTCTCCCTCAAAATAATCTCAGAATATTTTCATCTACTTGTCCTATCCAACCCCTCCCCCTCCCCCCTCGAATAAGATGTTTCGTTAACAGTGGAAATTATCATACCCCCTGTGTCCCCCCCCCCCCCNAATAAAAATAAATAAAAAACAAATTACAAAGATTTTTTAAGGAAACGTAATTTTAGCTGGTTAGGTAATACGGAGAAAGGAAAACTAAGATGACTAAAATGAAAAAAGAAAAGAAAAACTCTCAGACAAAAGGGGAGAGCTATAGCGAAATGTTTCTCAAGTGCGACCTCAGAAGTGAGAGCTATAGGCAAGCTAGTGCTCTTACCTTCCCATACACGACAGCATGTTCTCCATAAAGAATGACTTTTCCTGGTGCACTTACAACTACATGGTTAGCTTTCATCAGAAAGAAGCAAAATAAAGGGAAAAAGATTATAAGACTGCTTCAACCTCCTAGTCTATCCGTTTACTTTGGTCAAGGATCGATTCGCAAGTCAAGGGGTGGACGGGATAGACTGGGATCTGGTCACAGGGACCCCACCTCAAATATAAAACAACTGAAAAACTAGCCTCAGTCCTTGTGCTTGATTTCCGGGAAGAGGACGATGTAGAACTTCCGGGTTCTGAACAGTTCTGTTGCACGTGCTTTAAAAAAATCGCGAATAAGGTGATACTTTAAGCAGTTAGTGCAAACATTATATAAGAAAAGTGAGTCTTTGGATGATCTGGTCAAGAAGATGAATCAATCGACGATAAACGAAACCAGTTTAACCAGGCACGCGTGCTCTTTCAATTTAGATTTTCAGATTCCAATAACCATTCTGCTCGGGACAACATTTGTGCTTTCAGTCAGCGAGAACATCGTAGTTTCGCTAGTCATTTGTTTGGACAAGAAACTTCGCAGACCTTCAAATGGCTACCTGTTGAGTTTAGCGTTGACCGATATCTGTATTTCAATGGGGCTCATTCCGATGGAATTGACGTATGTGTGGTCATATCCCAAGTGGCCTCTTGGATCCGAAGGAACGAACGTTTTGAACTCTGTTTGGCTATTTTCTATCGTAAGTTCATTCTTGACGCTATTGGTCATCACATTGGACCGTTACAAGGCAGTCATGTCGCTTGTGCGGTACAGAGAAGTGGTTTCTTGGGGAAGGACCCTAGTTTTCATTGGAGTCGTCTGGTTGTATACTTCGATTGTTGTCATATTAATGAGAGTGTTAGCATTTTATCCTACATCAGGAATGACATATGAATGGAACGTCAATTATAGATTTTATTACCCTTTCCTGGGTCTGCACATAGTTCTTCCACTGGTTATTATCAGTACGCTGTACCGTCAAATCTACAAGAAAGCTGTGGAGAATCGTGCACAGCTTTTGTTACGGGGCCAGTTACATGGTCCAGGAAGTACCGCTACCTCAGATACTGTGAGAGAAACTAGAATCGAAGTCAAAATGGCAAAAACTGTTGGCTTTGTGTTCCTGTTTCTTGTCATTGTGTGGATACCAGTCTTAATTCTGGAAATTTTTTACGCGTTTGGAAGTGAGTCCTGCGTCATAGAGCAGTTAGGTGTGGTAAGCTTGTGGATTACCTGCAGCAATGGAATGATCAATCCATTGGTGTATTCTCTGAGGAACAAGGACTTTCACCGTGCTATATTGCAACTTATTCGCTGTAAAAGACCAAGGCCTGCCAGCGCTTAGCCTAAACTGAAACTGATGCCTTGCATTGTAAGTGCTGTCATGATATTAAATAAATATCATGGGTTTCCTGTGTTATGAAACCGCTGACCACAGCCGGCATCGCCCGACCTCGTTGAGCTGCGCCACTGCTGTACTTGCGGCGGTGATAAGCGATGACAAGTTGTTGGTTTTTTTTGTTTGTTTGTTTTTTTTTTTTGTCGTAGTAAGCTGCACGATTTTAAGTCTCTCTCTCGAGTTTTATATTGTACTGTTTTATTTCATTTTACTACTTCTGACAAACACTTTTGTTTTTTTTGGTTCTTTTGGTTCGTCCGCATCTTTTACAGGCGAATGTTCCTTGAATGTACCCTCTTTAATTGATGTCCACTACTATAGATATAGATCCCTTTGATTTAATTAGAATTCGTTTTAATTGGAAATTAAACAATAAAAAACTGCAGGGCATTAGTCTATCCCCTGCTGCCTTCGGACTAGGGGATTTTCTTGCGTAATTGTTACACACCCAAGAGCAGGTCTTAATTGCCGTCAGGTCTGACGAACTCCATATATTGTCTAGAGCTGGACCGACTTTTATCGATGCGTGCGCGGCTATTGAAGACGAACCGAGTAGCGGAAATGACTGGAATTTTTTGTTTTTCGTACGCTCGCGCTGTTTTCCTTTCATTTTTGGAATAAAAATTAATCAGTGCGCTAGAAAAGTGGGGTATGGCATGATCGGGTGTGACACATTGGAATCGATTTTTTGAAAATTTCTCAGTCAATGCTGGACTTGGGTTCAAATTTCACCTTATGAAAAGAAGGTTTTCTATTTTCTTTTTCTTTTTTCTTTTCAACTACTATTTCAGACCTTCAGGAAAAGCTATGAAAACTTTGGAATGATGTCTAAAAATTGTCGACATGACACTCAGTCCTTCAAACCGATCTAGCCCTCGATTAGTTGCTAATAAAAGAATGCAGTAAAAACGTATAAAAATGGTCTTACTATTAATTACGATAACTAGTGTTACATTTTAGAGTGCAAACAATATAACCGTGAAACTTTAGTAATACTAAATAGCACAATTTTATGCAAATTCCATTGTTTTCTATTGTTTAATTAGCACTATTTTGTACTATTTAGTAATTAGTGTTTTATGGATTAATTGTTTGCACTCTAATGTTATTTTAGTTATATGTTTTATTGTAAAATTTATATGTAAGTCTCTCTCTATCAAAACTAATATATGAAGTAAAAATTTAAGTTTTTAGTAGTTGACACTTATGATGATACATCTTTAAATATTTTATTCGAATGGTTGTTTTGAATTTTATTCTTATTTTACATTTGCCACAAGGGGCTGCAAGGATAGATAGATTTCTGGAGTATCAATACTATATGTCCTATATAGCAGGTACAATACCTCCAGCGACAGGTAAAGTCACTATTACCCGCCTTTTTTCGTTTCTTTTGATTTTTTTGAGTCATTGAATTTCTTTCTTTCTAGTCTAGCAAAAACCAATGTTGGGTTATTAAAACTCGGTAAAAGCCAACATAACTCTTCATCCCCATGACAGGTCACTGAGTAGCAGTCGAAACGCGACGTGAAGGCAAGAGAGGCGTTTTCTCTTCGACATGCAATTTCCACACATTCTTTCAACGTTTTTACATGTCCGATCAAAGACTTTTCAACCTTGGGGTTATCCAAACCGTACATCAAAGTTACGTTTTTCTCTGGAGCACCAGTTTGGTAACACGATCTTGAATCACTCGAAGTAGTTCTTGAAGGAACGGCACTGCAATAACCTGTGAAATAAAAACAAATATGGGAATATATAAAGAGGTACAATCAAAATACACAGTCAATACTTAGATAACATGTATTTTTTWAAATGTAAGTTTAAGAAAAACAATAGGAGTTACAAGTGAAGTTTTTTTTCCCTCTATATAGGTAAAAATAATATTGAAATAATGTTTCTTACCAGATAAAATAAATAGCAACAGTGGGAAAATCAATGATCTGTGTGAAAATGTACGGTCTGAGAATCCTAAAAAAATCATTTGTTTAAGATACATCTTCTCCAGTTTAACAAGTTTTTCCGTCCCTTATGCGTTTGACTCAAAAAAAAACGTAAGTCGACAACTTCTAGAGAATTTCATCGGTGGCCATCGGAGAAAACAAGTGTCTGAAGTGAGATTCTAAACTTTCCTCGCCAAACTTGTCTTGCAGGTGATAACCCTTGACAGTGGCATGTGTCGTCAAGCGAGGGTCAATAAAATGTCATCTCATCCATAAATAATGGCAATTTATTTTTAAAACGCAAAATAATCCGCCAAGGGAGGAGAGGGTGGTAGTTGTTAAAGTCAATAGTCCAATTCACAGGTAGCCGTACCTGTGATCGAAGCGAGACGAACGGTGAGCTTGCAATGATAAAGAACGTTTTTACAGCCATTCTCAATCACACGCGCCCTCTAGCGATTGTTTCTGTCGCGACGAAGAAGGTATTGGTGGGCGTCAATCAAGGCGTTTCCATGACATTCCAAAAAGCACGTGTTTTCCGACAATGTTATGGAAACGCCTTGTGATTGACGTCCACCAAAACCTTCGTCGCGACAGAAAAAATCGCTAGAGTGTGATTGAGAATGGCTGTAACACTTTGAACAATTATTGAAGTCTCTATCATTGCAAGCAAGCAACTGGCGCAGGAGACTGTTAAAGGGACTATCAGGTAGGTTTAGATGAGATCACTTACTATAAAATTGAAATTAGTGTCAACGTGTTGTTGCTGTTACCAATAAAGAATCTTATTTTCAAAGACATGAGGCATAGTTTGAAGAAAGCATTATCCCCCAGATTGAAAAGTATACTCGCGTAAAATACAAAGTGGATAATTACGAGAATCATTTTACTTTATTAAAATAATATTTGTAGTAGTCTAAATATTCCACTTTATTAAGATTTATCTGCAGCTTTAGGACTAAGACATTTTTATTATTAAATGAAATTACAGAAAAAAGAACTGAAAAAAACAAAAGCATGGCATCTCGACATCGTTGAGAAAAGAAGTCGAAATATTCGAAGATTATTGAATAAATTTGTCTGTTTCTTTATACAGTGTCTTTAGTTGGCATGACAATTAGATGGCAAAAATAGTTTTTGAAGTGTGTTATAGAATGAGTTTCCTAAAGGAATGTGGGATTAGTGTGAGGTTCCTCCTCCTCGGCGTCCATCGGTGCCTCTACCGCGACCTCTGCTATTACCACGACCTGAAACACCATAAACAGGAAAATGAGTCAGTCAGTCAGTCAGTCAGTCAGTCAGTCAGTCAGTCAGTCAGTCAGTCAGTCAGTCAGTCAGTCAGTCAGTCAGTCANTCAGTCAGTCAGTCAGTCAGTCAGTCAGTCAGTCAGTCAGTCAGTCAGTCAGTCAGTCAGTCAGTCAGTCAGTTTCTCTCTAATGGAAAGAATCTCTACCCTACCCCTCCCCCCTCATCCCTGTAAAGAATTGAATCAGGTTCGGCACGAGTGCGCCATCTGAATCAGTCATTTTGGTACACGAGAGCATTTGATTACTAACCAGGGATGAATCGCTTGATTCTGCGCGCTCTTCCTCCTTGTGTCTGGACTGTGCCAGATAAGATAATATAGAAGATAAAAACAGACCATTATATATATATCTTACTAACTGGAAATTGCTTGACAGTTCTTAGATTAATGATATACACACCCCTTTTGACGCCCGATTGGCTTGCTTCTTGCCCTGTTGTACTGGGTCTCTTTAGTTGGACCACTGTACTTCTTCCTTTGCTGGAATCTACAAGAATATATAAGTTTCATTACAATTGGCCTTTAACGAATAGGATGCATGCTCAATCATGGGGATTTCTTAGGGGACGCCATTTTTATTTGTCTCTTGTTCAGTTACAGGTTAGTTTAGTTTTTGAATCGATTCACATTTACTTTGTTTTTGGTATGTTTTACAAGCCATATTGCCACAGTCTCCTAAAACAGTCCATGATTCAACGCACGTCCTACTCGTCACCAGTTTTCCGCGCAACCTCGAAAAGACCAATACACACACTCAAACTTACGTGGAGTAAGCTAGAGATAGAAACTTCTCAGATGCAGACGCGATTTTTTTCTTTCGCGCCAAAACGCGCTCGCTCGCCCTTCAAGCTCTCGCTACGTCGCTGGTAACCTTATAAAAGTCGTTTTTTACCTTTTGCATCAGAGCTTGCGCTTGTTGAGGCTCTAGATTCAATCGCCTCGGAAGAACTAGCACCTTCAACTGTAGAAACAACAATTTTCAAAGACAGTTTCAGCAGCATATATAATAATCAAATAAATATCGAGAAAAATGACATTCATCGCACAGATACGATAGTTCTTTCTTAATATTTTTTTCTCTTAATAATAAGTGAAGTGAGAAAGGTATATGACAATTAATGGACTACTTCGTCGATACGGCGGCCATTTTGCCAGGGGGCAAAACAAAACAAAGATGATGGAAAATATAGTTTCGTGTGTTTGTCTTTCTTTTATGGGTAAAAGTGATCGATATGCTGTCCTAATTCATCTTTTGTTGTATTCTCTTTTGGTCAGCTGTTAGTATCAATGGACGTCATTACTGTAACAGAGCTTTATTGTCCCCCTGGACGCCCATAATTCCTCGTGGTCCAAGATGGCCGCCATATTGTTGAAGTAGTCCATTGTTCTCTTCTAAATCATTGTTACCTGCAACAGGTTCAGATGGTTTGACATCACTTGATTTATCTACTTCTGTTTCCACGGCTTCTGGTTCCAAGTCGCTAAAACAAGAACAAGTAAATATGACTAACAGTGGATCGAGTGCAAATAAGCCGAGAAATATTTCTAACTAATTAGTACAAAATAGCACCAATAAAACAATTACAAAACAAAAGAAATACATGTCTTTAGTTCTATTTAGATTTTGTGCTATATTTCATTGATATATGGTTTGCACTTTAATGCAAGATGTATATTCAGACAGCAAGCAGTTTCTAGATTTGCCTTGATCAATGTTTGGCAGAGTTTAGTTTGGGTCCCAGATCCTCCCGGGCCGTCTTCAAACTAATGACGGGTGCGAAGGAGACTAGAGTGTGAGAGTAAACTACAGCATTCGTCTTACGACAACAGCGGCAATAAAGTCTTACGACAAAAGAAAATATATATTTCAGAAAGTTAAAATGAYTGAAATTTTCAAAATGCTGAAAATTCCTGCAACAGTCTAAAATTGATGCTCACCCTTCCTTTTCACCCTCGTCTTCCTCTCCTCTTTCATCATTYCCTTCGTCCTCGTCATCTCCCAACGCCACTTCCGCTTCCGGTCCACCAGCTTCCTGTTGCGTATCCGGGACATTCTGTTCGGTCGTTTCTTCTACAGATTTAGTATCACTAGCTGGGGTAACTGTAATAGAAGGAAGGTCAGTCATACTTGTGACGTCGGTGGCGAAGTCCCCCTCGGACTCCAAGCTTTCCACTGATTGTTGTCTGAAGGCAGAATCAGATCCTCGACTCTGGGAACGTTCTGGTACAGTCTGGTTTGATGGTTCGCTTCTGTCTTGAATACCTAAGAACACAGGGAGCCCACTTTAGATATATGATCTATAATATATAAGCGGGATAGCTTGAATCTTTTTCTGGGTTAATTTTCATCTATACCTTTTATCTAAAGTGGGCCCTCTATGCTTGAGTGATTGACCAACTCGGAACAACATTCATACAACACAAGACACTGATTTATAGATTGGGGGGGGCTTTTCACAGCCATACTAAATTTGCGTTCAGTCGACAATTTACAAAGTGCTTATCCGACTGCCTTACCGACCAATTCACTTTACCGCAGTCCACCACAAGTGAGTGATGAGGTACATGATCGAGTGCACAAGCGTACCTGTTGTGTCAGCAGAGTAAGACGCTCTTGCAGCTGTGATGTCTTCTGATGTTTCGTCCATTAGATTAACACGAGTGTCATCCACACGCATTCCTAAAATATTAGAATTGAAAATATCACGAGAACTGACCATGAAGTGAATAAAAATATAGAAAAAATGATATATTTTATAATGATAAAATATAGACCTGACGGGTGTAGGCACGGCACCGTCATCATTGGTCACGGCACCGTCATCATTGATCACGGCAAGGCATTGTCTTCATTAATCACGGCACGGCACCGTCACCATTAGTCATGGCACGGCACGGCACGGGAGTCATACGTAATTTTTTTTACAGTCATAAAATTTCCTTTAAAATYCAGTAAGAATGAGCCGAATATTTACCTCCAACAGAAATACTAGACTCCAAGCCAAGGGACTGCATGCCTGAATTGTTACCCTCAGTGGGAGGAGCAAAGTTAAACGGTCGATGAATATGAGGAGAACTGGGGAGAAATGAAATAATAATCAGGAATTAAAGAAACAATACTGTAAATCTCGCCAGTAAGCAGTATCGTATCGTAGGGAAGGGGATCGGGCTCACACTCAAATAATAGGCCGTTTACATAATGGTGTCATTTTACTACCAATACCAGAATGCTTCGCGAATTTTCTTTCTTATTCAAATTTTTATTTCCTCATGAGAATAAAGACTGCAAGTGAACTGAACAAAAGGAAGTGTGCAAGGGATTCTGGTAGTGTTAGTAAATGACGCTATTATGCAAGTGACCTATTATGGTTTCCATTTTATGTAACTGTTCCTGACAAGAAAGCAGACATGTTTGAGCTGGTTTGAGCTGGTTTGAGAAAATCCTCTCATTTTCTCCATCATTATTTATGTTGTTGTGTTCCTGTGGATTGAGCGGGAATTTCGCGCCAAAACGCGCTCCCTTGCTCGCCCCCTTCACTTATACCCTATAAGTGTTAATGCAATTTTTTTAAATAAATAGAAAATAAATAAGCATTACAAAATAAAAAATAATTTAGAGTCTTGGCAACACAATTGCTTCACCAGCAATTTAGAATTTAGCAATTTTAATCAATTCAAAGAAAATTTAATTCAACTGAAATACTGAAATTTTACCTTATAGCCTCGGCGAATCCATCGGTTCGTTTGGGTACGAATAGAGTTGGAGTACTAGGAACGGTGCAGTCATCTGCTTCATCAAACGGTCCTTGCCCGGATTGACCCTACAAAACGTAATATTGAAAAATGATTTGGTACGAAAAAAGTACTCGTGACTCAAGTTGCTGGGTGAAAAATGGGGGGGGGGGGGGTGGAGACACCTCTAATTCATTGCTTGGATACCTTTTTGACTGTGGTAACATGCATACTAAATGCGTATTTCAAAAAACAATACCGCTTGCGGGCAGGCGCTCTATCATCCCCGATTGTAAACATAACTTACCAAGATACAGGATGGTAGTTTGAAGGAAAATTCTCCATTGTGTATTAGCTAAAAATTGTTTATCAGCTCCGCAGAAAGCAAGATGTGAGTTGAATGTTGTATGTCGTAAATATAGAATGTAGTGGTAGTGGAGGAAACCTCATGAAAGAGCCCCGTATGGGGAGTGGTGGTTGTAAAATATATATACAAGCTAATGTTTGAAAGAGCTTCAGAGAGGGGGTTCTATTTAATACTTATTTCGATGCTCACCATGGTGCATCAAGTAATGTTTGAATAAGCTTAAAGTGCCTATCACCCTTCTGACGATATTCTCAGTATTTATTCTACATGGGATAAGATGTTGAATAACCCGAAAAAATTTCATAGTTTGAGTGCGGCTTCTTGAAGTTATAAAGGTTTTTCCACGCTATATGCTAATGCTGTGACGTATGAGGAGTAATCATTTAATATACAAAACATTACTGGTACAGATAAATTAAATTTAAAATACGTCATTGTTTTCCCCATTGCTCTTTTAGAAATGAATGCAAGTTAGTTTTCCCATAGAAGCCGGTGTTTCGAATTACGAGGAACAACAAATAACTATAAATACCTCCTCATACGTCACAGCATTAGCATATGACATAAAAAACCTTCATAACTTCAAGAAGCCGCACTCAAACTATGCAATTTTTTCGGGTTATTCAACATCTTACCCCATGTAGAATCAATACTGAGAATATTGTCAGAAGGGTGATAGGCACTTTAAGAGAGGGGGGTGCTATTCATCACTTTTTCTGATGCTCACCTGGGAGAAAGAGAATGGAGCGAGGTGCGACCTCGGTCGATCGATAGACGCAGTTCGACCAACGGGACCAGGTTCTTCTTCTTGCTGTCGTTGCTGCTGTTGCTGGTCGAATTGTCTCTGAGCGACTGCAACAGATGGAAGCTGTTGAATAACTGGTACGTTTTCTGTCTGTGTTATCTGTACGTCGTCATCTTCTGGGACTTCTGTTTGTGAAGTATCAGGTTCTTGAATATCTTCTGTTGCTACTTGTTCGTCTTCAGCCTCGGACATTTCATTGTCGTCTTTGTCTTCTTCTTCGGCGTCTTCTACATCCTCTACTTCTTCCTCTTCTTCTGCAGTTTGCATGAATTATGATAGAAAGAAGCAAATTCAGTTAGAATAAACCTTCTGATGGTCTATCACACATTTCCCCTTTTATTGTATATAAACGTAATTCAGCCTATGGCTGCGATGTTTTGTAATAAAGCTATCTATCTACCTATCTATCCACAACTCTGCGCTCAGATTGGCTAAGCTACCAGTGATCTATTGATGATAAACCACTAGTAGCGAAAAGTGACAGTTTTGAAAACCAAAAAACAAWTTTTTTCAATCTAAATTTAAATTTTTTTCTCCATTTATTTGATTTATGGTATGGCGTCAGTAAGTGCATCTTGAGTTAAGATACAATTTTCTTTCATACATGGAGTACAACCACGCTACTACATCCTATATTCAAGGCAGTTGAAAGTGTGGCCTATTTTGATGGCAAAAAAAAACCAACAACAAACAAAACAAAACAAACAAACAAAAAGAAAAAAAAAGAATAAAAAACAAGA
>NW_022261921.1:4703-34071 GCF_009602425.1 Actinia tenebrosa
ACAGTAATGATGAAAAGGTAAATTATACACCGTGAAAAGATGAAAAAACTTAATTTACGTAATTTACAGATTTGAATGAAAACAAATTAAAAAGTATTTCTAAACCAATTTCTACAATGATTCGCTTAGTTCACAGTGTAAATAAAGTGTTCAATATAAACATTTCGGGCAACGAATCAACTGTAAGCGCCGTGACCCTTGAAGGTCAAGATAAGTAGTAACGCATAACGCAACGCTTTTTGTTAGCCAGAAAGATTTAAACGAATGATTCCTGAAATAAAGCACTCGACCCGACTTTTAAATTAAAAACAAAATCCAGAATTCGTTTTTCAAAAGACTTAGCAAATAGAAGTCTGTCGAAGTCGTATTTCGTTGCATTCAGACAATCATCAGAATCACACAGAATCTAAACTAAACAAAATAACAAAGAACTAAACAAAGTAGGTGTTAAAAGGAAAATGAAAGGACGACTTATCATCTTACCAGCTAAATCGAGTATTTAAAATATGAAATTGAGCGAAATACTTCGAAACATTCGCATATCAACAAGTATAAAACACAGGAAGCCCAATCTCTAGAATGTCAACTAGTATCCACGAGTTCGCCATACGGCGGTTTGATTTTATTCAAAACGTGGTACGAAGCATTTTAGTGTTGAACGCTCTGCAAGGCTAAAATTGTTTTCTAAACGAAAACAAATAAAGTGGAACCCCGCTCTAAGGACACCCGCTTAATAAGGACACCTCGCTATTAAGGACAGGTCTCAAAGTCCCAACGAAAGCTCCATAGGTAGATGATGGCTAGTAAACACTAGCGTGGAAAGCTCCATACACATTTTCTGTTAGATTAACCCGCTTTATAAGGACACCCGTTAATAAGTACAAAGGACACATTTCTAGGACCTGAATGACAGTTTCCATACAAAATCACTTGAAATATGAAGACGTCTTTACTGTATTTGTTTATTGATATTGTCAGTTTTTGCGCATCAACGGACCACACACTGATCATTGCAGTATAGTTTCCTATTACAGCATAATGAAATAGACAAAGCTCGCAATACCATTGCATTTATATTTTCCAGAACTCAACTCAAAATGAAATTGTACAATACAGTGCAGTAAATACGAATGTAGTTCTTGTACGGTAATGCACTTTTTGTTCCAGTTTAGACTGTTATATTGAACATTGTAGTTCAAGGTTTACAGTACAGTAAAAATAAATGGTTAAAAATGTGTTTGCAGCTGTTTTTTTTTTGACACCTCGGTTGATAGGGACACCCCGTTAAAAAGGACAGTTTTGTCCGTCCCAACGGTGTCCTTATTAACGGGATTCCACTGTATTTCATCATAATCACGTGTTATGACGTCCGATCTCATTAAAAACTGCATCAAACATTAATTTAATCTTTATGTGACTTATGTGCAAAAAAGATTTGCAATCGGATAAAACACGTTTATGTACCAGCGTTCCAAACGTGGAAGGTAGCGGTCAAGCGTGAGGGGGTCCAGCCACCTTAAAATTTGGTCTTGTTTTAACAGCTTTATTTACGTTTGCCAAAAACGTCCAGTCGGGTCCCACGTACGGGTGATTTTGTCATTGGAACCCAGGTCACCATGGTCGATTGTCCAAAACTTTCTTCCTTCGGCCATTTTATGATGGAGTTTGAACTTTTTATTCTGGCTGCTGACTTTTTCGGATATTGTGTGTTTCGTAAAATTGGAAATTTATCCTTTCGTAGCCCTGCGGAGTTAAAAAGCCGGGGACCGCGACTTAATGTCGAAAATTCTGCTCCGATCATGAGTGGGTCGACTCGATTTAGGGTCAGGAGCCTCTTTCCTTGTCTTCTTTATGCAACGGAGAAGGGAATTTTTTTTTTTTAATCGCTAAAATTAATGGTTCGAAATCACTACTAAAGAACTAGGATGGCGTAAACGACACTTCATGTGAGTAAGTATGTATATATTATTTCTCAATTCACCTTTTCGGCGCAAGCCGTCATGTAGTATAAATTGCGTTGGATTGTGTTACGATCACCAAGAAGTTCTGACATGGTTCTCGGATTCCCATACAAATTCACTGAGTTTAAATAGAAAATTTAGATACATTTCTTTAGTTAGCTCTCTAAACAGCAATAAGAAAAGCTTCAATCAAGCTAGAAAAATGATATTTTACTTGTACAGTATTTAGAGAGCTAACTAAAGAAATCAATTTAAATTTTCTCTTTAAACTCAGTGAATTTGTATGGGAATCTGAGAACAATGTCCGAACTTCTTGGTGATCGTAACAAAATCCAATACAATTTATACCACTTGACGGCTAGCGAACGAAGTATGGCCTAAAAGTTTTGCTAAAAGTTTTGCTAAAAGTTTTGCGTGAACTTGTCATGCAAACTAAAAGTTTCTGTTTGTTTGTTTTTATTGAATTATTATATATATAGTTACTCTGTACACAAGTTGGTATATGCTAAAACAATTATTCGCCTCAGGCTCGGTGAATATGAAGAATATTTACCTTGCCGCTCGAAGACTCACGTCTTGGTAAATATTCCCAGATATTCACTGAGCCTGAGGTGAATAATTGCTAATTATTAACCCGGTTAATAACTATATAGACTTCGCATTTATAATGAGCAACATTTGATAGAAAACCTTCTCAATTGATAAATAAAATACTTGATTACCTCGAACGTCGGCAATAAGCCTATACATCCATCGCGCCTGCGGCCCTCAGGATGTATAAGGCCTATTGCCTCAGTTCTCGGTAATTAACTCTTACTTAATGTCTGGTCGCAAGGGAAATAGTCAGTTTTTTTTCCAGAGGAGTCTTGATGTTTCTTGAGGCGAAGACAAGGGAAATATTGAGACTCTCGGGAAAACAAAACTAATTTCCCGAGGGACCAGACATTAAGCGTTTTGTTATATAGCAATTTATTGATAAATATTGAGAAGTCAGTTTACAAAATAAGAACTTTATTTAGCAAGCTAAATGCATAAAAACTGACCATAATTTTACAAATACAACGGTCAACACATACGGTCTTGTATTTCTCTACCAAAAAGCGAGGAGAGTAGCAACAGCACTTTTAGTCACTTTTTTTGTATTTTCCAAATCCTTTTTCTTAATAAAAGTCTGTAATTTCTCTGTAGAAACACTGAGAAATCTCTATTGTTTCGCTTGGAGCTCCATTTATACTGAAAATTCAAGCAAAATATCTGCTCCCGCTCTGTTGTTTTTGATTGGTGCATAATATCACGCCATCAGCAATTTTAACGTTCTGATCACATGTACTTGTTTATTGTCACGGTTATTGTCACGTGCAACTTATTTCCGACCGGGAAATAAGTAACTTATTTCCCAGTCGGGAAACATTTAGATTTAACCAGTGTCACATGGACTTCTTCCAACCAATGAGAGTGTTCATTATATCGGAAAATTTCGTAGCTATATAACAATAGCTTTTATTCCTCTCATTTTTTATTTTTTTCGTTAAATTACATTCACCTCTCAAAACTTGTTTGGGTTTGCTGTGATATCATTGGAGTGCTAGGGTAACTTAGTTTGCAGGTTCAGTTCTAATAAGGGAATTATTAAAGAGGGATTAGCTAAATGATGCTCAAGTTACAAGTTGAGTCACAGGGAGCCAATTTAAATTAAAGTGAATGGTGGAAATAAAGTCGGAAAAATTAAATAACTAATATTTTTTAAAATTTGAGATCAAGGTAATGTCCTCCGTAATGCGAAAGAGTAAAAAAATCAATAAAAAATGCACTAGAACATGTATGATGCAGTTTTGTCCTGAAAAAAAACACGGAAATCTCCAAAATTTCAAGTTAAATGAAAGACATCCATTGTAATTTTCACTAAACCTGATATCGTGTTGAATTATCTTTAGTTATCTTTCATTTTTCAAAGTAAAACCAACCAAAAAAGCAAAAAAATGTCAACCATAGAGAACTTTGTGGAAGGATTTTTCAAGAACAAAACTAGCCCTGTGGGGTGGCTGGTGGTGGGTCGTGTACACGTTACAAAAATCCTGTGCAGGAGAGTAGTAAGGTCAAAATTTGTTCTTGCCCGAGTCCTACGCGGGTAGTAACCTTGACATAACATAGCAAGACAATTTTCTGCAAGCGAAAATATTCTGCATGAAAATTTTGCTTGAAGAAATCTTGGAGGAAGAGCCAAAAGAGTTTTAAATAAATGAATCCCCCATCGTAGGGATCATTTTGATCAAGTTTTTTTGTGGAGTTCGAGGTTTAAAAGACAATGACATCATGGTTTAAAGTGAGTTGTTTGTTCAAATATGGCGACTGTAGTTTCCTCCCTATGTCAGAGTATATATACATAAGATCGGCATCGGATACTATAGGAAAATTATATAGGAAAACAAAGGTGCGCGTGAAATAAATGTTCTAGTGCATTTTTCATTGATTTTTTTACTCTTTCACATTACGGAGGACATTATCTTGATCTCGAATTTAAAAAATTATTAATTATTTAATTTTTCAATTATGAGCAATAATGAGCAATAATGGCAAAAAGCGCCAAAAACTATAAGAGTTTCGTATGAGTTTTGATCATAATTTTCGTTTTGGGTTAACACTCAAAACCTTTTTTAAACAGTTAGAAACTGATTACTATAATAAAATGCCCGTTTGAAGTGGTATTTTCAATTGTACGAAGATGTTTTGCTGCATTTGTGTTAGAATGTTGCTTTGTCAGGCTTTTTTATAAAAAATATATGAGAAATATTAAAGCAAATGAAGGCCTAAACCTCATTTTGGAATAAAATCTTTGCTTTGGGTTAACACTTTGATTTCACTTTCATCGGCCATCTCCACTTCCAAACAAGCTAAACTTTCTGAATAACAAGATTTTAGCCTTGTACAACAGCCTTTCTTCAAGAAAATAGTTTTTGGTGCTCACTGCTATCGTTCTACTATCGAACACAAGCTGAATCGACAACATCCACGACCCAGCGCCATGTTTACAATTATAACACAGGAGGCCCACRCAACCACAATTGATTTTGTAAAATGCCAAAAAAATATGTTATCATTTATATGAATCAATATGAGTACGAAGACCAAAAAAATTCATTTTAAATAGTTTATATCTTATAAAATTTATTTCAATGCCACATCAGAAATTATATTCATGTATAAAAACGGAAAAAGTACAATGAAACAAATTCCATTTATTTGCTGCAGTCAAAAAAAAGGGAAAGAAAGAAAGATAAGAGAAAAAAAAGAAAAAGAAAAAAAAAACAAAAAAAGAAAGGAAAAAAAGGAAAAGAAAAAATGCAAAAAGAGAAAAATCATGAGTTTAGTAAAAGCAAGAGGTGTGCTCTCTCACTAAATCATGGATGCACCCAAGAGGCACTAATAATCACAAAGTGAATCCAAGTCCAATATGATAAACCGGGGCACATCATGATACAAGAAAATCTTATAGCAATACTACTATGGACTATTGATATTCATCTCTGAACTCCAAGTACTGTGGTTCAATGCTGAAATGGTATGGTCAGTTTATAGATCTACTGTACAGTTGTAGGCTATGACTTTTGAATTTAGCTTTATATTGAGCAACCAAAGCAAATATCATGCCTTTTTTATGCAAGAGACTCATGAAATACTGGGATAACCACAACAAAAACCACGATGAGTTTATTACCACATATACAAAAACAAGTAGCAGTCTATTTTTGCATTCTTGAACTAATATATATTTCCCTACTTTTATTCCCAAACAGCTAATTCAAAGAGTTTTTTTAGATATGAACAAAACAATGTGTTGCGAAAATTAAAGTAATTAATCATTGTTTTGATTTTTACAAAATGTACATTTTTGTCACCCTTGTACCTAGATTACACTTATTTGGTTGAACTCAACACAATTGTACAATTTATCATCATAAAACAACTTTCACACACTCATCTGTATGGAATGAACATTTTATTTATTTGCATAATAATTGTTACAAACTTAATAAATCACGGTGAGAAAAACAAACTATGTACATTGGGACTTGAAGGATACATATTAATAGATATTTTGAACTACTGTTATTACAGCATAATTATTTTATTAGGCTAAACAATTGTGGTCAAAAATACTAAACCTCTTCATTCTCCGACAGTATGCCACAGTTGAACAGGATGGACAAAAGTACATGACCCCAGAAAACCTTATCAGGGACTACCTTGGCATGCTTAAGATTCAAGAGTACGATGAAACAACATTATCCCTACTAGCTGGTGTTGTTGACCAGACCAAAGATGGGTAATTAGTTACAAATCATTTATGGACATATGACATGTATACAGTAACATTTCATGTAATTTCTTCTGGAGTAGAATCACAATATAGAATGGCTTGTTTACCTATGCTTACTATGTAGGCAACATATTGCCCTATTTCACTATGACGTCACTGCTTGTTTATGTGGGGGATAGAATCGCCAAATCCAATAAAAAATTCAACCAAATTTGCTCCTTGAAAACAGTCCAAAATGGCCTGGTTTTCAGATATGATGTGTTAATATGTACTAAAAAATATTCTGAGCGTTTACTGGCTATTCTACTTCTCTTCGCGGATTGATATGGGTTTTAGAACAATTTTCGGAGAATTTGCGTTGATTTGACCCCCTCCGATGACCATGATCTTTTGCGTTTAAACAATAGATTGTTTTGATGTGACATCATAGTGAAATATGGCAATTGCACAAGTACAGATAGGATTTTAAAGCTTTTAATATTCTTATTATTTGTTGAATTACCTAAATAAAAGGGGGTAACTTTCCATGAAAACTTCTGTGTTTTCATACTTCCATTAAGTTTTTTTTGCATGCGTTGAATGCCAAATGTGTGACAACTTTATCAGTCAATAGTCAGCAGTTGTATAATCCAGTACAAAATGTTTGCCCTAAAACAAGATCAGGTCCATCTCCAATAATGGGGCTGTAAAGTGGCTGTTACATGGTGGAATTTGTAGTGGCAACTTATTCGCAGCAACATTATGGGACAAATCATCAGATACAAGTTTCACCATAACATACTAGCTGGCCTTGTGCAGATGTTTTGTAAAGAAATAATTCACCATGCATGTAAACACTTGCATATAAAAGTAAGACTGTACATCGAAATTGACTGAGTTTTTTTTGTTTTCCTAGACTTATTTCATTCAGCGAGTTTCTTGCATTTGAGGGGCTTCTTCGTGACCCTGATAGCTATCACAAATTGATTTTTCAATTATTTGACTTCGATGGCAAAGGTTCTGTCTCTTTTGGTAAGCAAATGTAAAACATTCAATATATACACTATTGTTTATCTTTAGTAGTACATTTATCTCTTAGGTATATATGGGTACTCTTTTAGGGCCTAAAATAACAGCCGATCAGTTGCTGGTCATGATCATGGATCAAATTTGTTTTGACCTCATTTCTGGCTAAACGTGAGCAGCAAGGTAAAGATTTGACAGGTAAATTCCCAGTTCAAGCTGGGCTGCTGCTATTTTAAGCCCTGCTAATAGTGCATGCTTGCCTCTCTGCATTACTACCTGCCTGGAGATTCCCAATCTCAGCGTTACATAATTAGTTGAGATGCTTGTTGATTCCTTCTTGTCTTTGAAGATTTTTATTCATGTTTTCCTCCTCTGCAAATCTAAGCTTTAAGATTTTGATGGGCTGACACTGGAAAAAGAGCTCTTCTAGAAGCCACTGCTAAATACATAGCTCTTATTAACCGAGTGCGAGGTCCGTTTAAATTAGTTCTTTTGATGGATTTGAGAGGAAGAATCGGGTTCCTGTTTCAATTCTTGCTCGTTCCAAAGTTCCCCCAAAACCCCGGTGTTTCCCCAAACCCACAAGAACGCCTGCTTTGCAGGCTACGTTTAAGTTATGGACCGAGTTTTTTCCACTGCCTTATGGCCCAAGCGCGAAGGACCAAGCAAACGAGGTTAATAAGATATTTGTTGAGGCTACTCAACAATATTTTTCTTTTCTTTGTTTATGTGCGTGTGTGTGTGTTTAAGTAGCATTCTTTATATATTCAAGTAAGAAACTCATTAATAATTCATGAAGGAAACACAATAGAAATCATGACCGTGAAGGAGGTTTCATATCTGATATAGTTTCATCTTCATTTGCATAAACTTTAACTTGGATTTTCTCTATCAAACTTGGTTCATTTCGTAAAGAATTCTGTACAATATGAGAACATACATCATGAGTTTTCTAAGCCGTTCAATAAACTCACAGATCGTGAGGCTTTCTTTTGCAAAACATGTAAATGCAAAGCAAAAAAGGCATCAAAAGAAGACCTTGAGAACTCAACATGAGATTGAGAAGAAAACTGTCGTACTTCAAACTTCAAGATATTCACAACCAAGATGAAAAATACTACAGCCTTCCGTTTGTTTTCCTGTCTTTTATTGGGAAAAAAACTCAAAAACTCTCACCAGAAATGAATGAGAAGCTTTGAAAAATTACGGCTCGCTGAACATGGATAGTTTTAGTCACTTTTCAATGTTTTGACTGTTTGAAGCAGGCTGCCATATACACAATGGCTGAAGTCATGAAGACGGCACTTTTTCGACTCAATTAAAAAAGGTACTGCTGCCTACTCTCAAAAAAAAAATGCATTCAAATTCAAGTGTGGATGAAATATTACTGAAATATTGAAATCCGACAAGAGCGGATGAGCCTAGAAAACTGATTAAAACAATTAACAAAAGAAACTACTGGCTTCTTCACCCGATCGATTCAGATAAGTTCAAACTTGATGTTCTAAGCTTACTGAAATAACAAATTTATGTTAATTCTACTCGTAAACCTATCTTTATTTCATTTACTGAATTAGCCGCTATTCACCACCCTTTAGTTCGTAGTTTGACATTGTTTTAGCATAGTAGTTTTAGTTTTAGCATAGAGTGCACTCAGTCAAACTGTTGAATAGTTGACGTCACCTAAATTAGATAAGTTAGTTACTATTTTATCTGACCTCACATAAATTTGAAACTACGAGTAAACAGCTACTGAGATCAGGGGGAGAAACGATGATATAAATGAATGTCTATTCACTCATTCTCTGGTATAACAACCCCCCAGATTATCATGACCATTATTTGGCGCACTTTTACTATTTTAGGTGAAGTCAACTAAATAGTTATCTAAGTTAGATACATTTATCTAACTATTCAACAGTTTGACTGAATGCACTCTAGTTAGTTTTTATAGTTTTTTCTAGTCGTACAAAATCGCTTAACTAGTGCCGTGTAGAGCCTTGATCGAAAGAGTTGTCACTTGTATGAAAGGGTTGTTGCTTGTTTGATGAGTTTTACATTTTATGCCAGTGACTTTCAGTTATCTTTAATTATTTATTGAAGGTTTCCCGACCATTTTCATCCAGAAATATATTTTTTTAATGAAGATTTGAATGTTTTAAAAGATCATAAGTACAGTACGTACACTCAGGGAACCATTTCATTTTTTGGTCCGTACCGTAAGTTATGGACCGCAAATTGACCAATCATAGCACATCAAATTACCTTGCCATATAATAACATTAATTATTGTTTTATTTGTATTTTCTAAATCATTATATTTACAGGATCAATAGGAATTGATTTCAATTCTTTTTCTTTACAGATGAGTTCCAGACTGTCGTCAAAAAAACAAAATTCTATGATAAACTTGAATTCCATTTCGAGTCAGAGTTGATAAACGATTACTTTGGAGCGAAAAAGGACAGATGTGTGCCATTTCATGAGTTTTCTCATCTCCTTCAGGTAAACATTATTGATATAAACTAGGGTGCTGTAATGACGTTATTACATTACCATTGATTTGGAAGAAATGTTGCTTGTTATTACCACTTTCCATGTAACAAATTTTCGTTCTTGCAAATAGTAGAGAAAACTTCCAATTAAGGATTATTGTCATTACATTGTTTCATAAGATGCACAAAAATATGTACTCTACATTAGACAAGTGATTTGGTCAACTGCTGATAATGGAGAAGGTTGTATTCTGCCAGTGGCAGCCACAGCCTTCCCCCAAATTACACTGTCCTGCGATCCTAACTTTATACAGTTAGTGAGTTCATTAGGTGTTAAGATTCACTGCAGATAAAGTTTGCAGAATGCTGACATACAATATATTTTTTGTACAATTGTTCAAGATTTTCCTGCCCCTGGAGTATTGGCTATTATTAACTTCTATTTTCAATGATCATGAGAAATCATAGAAACTCAAGAGACAGCATGACATCAAGGAACTTATTGTTTATTACATCACATATCAGTTCAAGCTAAAACATTATACATTTGTTTTCTTTTTTATTACAACACACAAAATAAACCCTAGAAATACTTTGTTTTATTTCAACTCATTTGCCAAAACTACAGCTGGGAGCTCTAACATGCATGCTGTACCAATATTCCAAAATAATATGGATAGTTTTGCTTAGAAATGTCCATACTTTATGCATTCCGTTAACCTGAACTGAGTCAGGTTGACGTGTTGATGTGAATTGCACACTTTGTCCTTTGTGATGTCGTCGTGGATTGAAGGTTCAAGCAGAAGCAAAAAAAATCATCATGAGCTTGCAACTAAAGAGCTAGCATAATATTGAAAACTGCATTAAGGGAAGTCATTGAAATTTTGTAATGACAATAAGTAATAATAATATAATACCTATGTGTATTATATTATTTCTTAAAACGATCTAAAATTCAAAATCTGAGACCATGTGGAATTGTGGTGGACTGAGTGTTAAATTTTCATTCAAAAGTGGACACATTTGATATTAAATTGTTGTGAACTACTAAATAAATATTTAAAATCACAAAACTATTCACAGCTTACAAGACTTGTTACAACTGGGGCCAGGGGAAAACACTCAGTTGTTGTCATGGCTGCCATCATGTGATGATGCAAAGCCTGAATGATCCTGCCATTTGTTTCTTAAGAACACCCATAAATATTTATAGAAATTCATATCCCTAGTTAATGTTTTCTGAAACTAAATATTTGGGTAAAAATTAGCATGAAAGCAAATTATGTTAGATTTAACAGTTGCTGTTTAATGTTTGAGTATGATTTTTTTCCTGTTATTCATATTTCAGGATTTTGAAAAGGAATACCAGCGCCAGGCATTCCTTCATGCAAAAATGTCAAATGGTGAAATACCAGCTACAAAGTTTGCAGAAATCATGAAGACTCTTAGAGGCCATCTTCTTGCTCCAGATGAAGTGCAAGCACGTCTACTCTTAACGGTGTGTTAAAACATATAGATTGTAGTAATAGTAATTGTTATATAACCAATGAATCTATAAATAGAGAATACTTCATGGATAGTGGGCATGAATAAAAGGAATAGCGAGTCTTTGAGCATTTTCTTTGTACCCAATTAGGTGGAAGGAGGTGAAGCACGTCACCGTGTAAGCTACGGTTACTACAGGGCATTCAATAGCATGCTTGATAACATTCTCATCCTTCATGATGTTTCCAATAAATTGGCCAAGGGGAAACGATATAAAGAAATAAAGAAAGGTGAGGCCTTCTTTACTCTGTCATGAATGTCATTCATAATTTATACAGAAAAGTGTAGAATGATCATAGGGAAGCACTGGTGGCTTATCAGTGATAGCACCTTGTACTAATGTGACTGGCCAGGTTTGAGTCAAGATCGACTCGGCATCATATTGTGAGCAGTTGCTTGTTGATTCTCTCCTGTACTTTGAGGGTTTTTTCCTGAGTTCTCCGGTATTCATCCCACATTAAAAATTAATGATCATGGAACAAGGGCTACAGGTTTGGTTATTTTATTTTGGTTATTTTTTACTTTAAAGTGGTACCCTCATAGAGTGGTTTTCATAAATCCATGATATACTCTTTAAATAGCAGATTAMTCACTACCTCATGATAATTTTTCGTTTTCTTTTGTCTTTTTTGACTAGTAAACTTCTAATAATTAGTACATTTTGTTTCACAGGCTTATGAAATCCACCTTAAAAGAAGGACTATTTATTTTTATTTCTTTATTTTATCAAAGAACATGACCAATAGTAGACACTTTCAAAATATCAGAACTTGTAGAACCTTGGATTTCAAGCTATATATTTTCATTTTTGACAAGTTATTTTTTTCTTCGACTGTAGAGGACTTCCTGCATGAGGTTCTTAAGACACATCCAGAGGTATGAGAGAATATGTTACAAAAATATGTGAGAATTTTCAAACTGCATTAACACAAGCCCAGAATAGACCCCTTGCCGCATGTCGTAATGCAGCTCAATTTGGAGGATATAACAATGGTTTCCAATTCTCATGAGATTGAAATTCTTTTGTTTTGTCCTCCAAATTGACCTGCTTTGAAGTCACACGCAAGGAGTCTGTACTTGGATAACAAAGTCTTCATACACTATAAACCTTACTCCCTTGTGGCCCTCTGTGTGTAATGTCCCTGAATGAGACGGTTTTATGTCCAAGCCACTGGAGCAAAGGCCTAACAGTTAAAGTAAATGCAGCACCTCCTACTCGGATATCTTGAAACAGTTCTGGCTAAGTGGTTGTTCATACACAGGGCTTAAACACATGACTTCCCACACAACAGGCCAGTGCCCAAGCAACTGATGAACTAAGCCAACAGGGGGAGGGGGGTCCAATTGATTAGTAAGACAGTAAATATGTCTGTCTGTCTGTCTGTCAGCTGGAGATAATTAACTGAAGCAAACAAAGTGTTTGACATTTTGTTTTTGAGTGGTACAGCAGTAAGTGAAACTGTATTCCAATTATGACACATTAAAGTGTGTATCACCCTTCTGACAATACATGTATTCTCAGTATTGATTCTACAAGGGGTAAGATGTTGAATGACCTGAGAAATTGCATAGTTTGAGTGTAGCTTCTTGAAAGTTATAAAGGTTTTTTCCATGTCAAATGCTAATGCTGTGATATATGAGGAAGGATTATTTTATGGTTATTTGTTGTTCCTTGAAATTTGAAGCACCAGCTACTATGTGAAAACCTGAACTTGCAATAATTTCTATAAGAGCAATGGGTAAAACAATGACATATTCCAAATTTAATTTATCTGTGCCTGATAAGGGAGTCAGAAGGGTGATAGGCACTCTTAAAATACAGTTCAACAATGTCATGGTACATCCATAATCAGATGTAATTTTCTACAGGTCACTCCTTTACAAGTGGACATTCTGTACCATCTTTGTGATGTGGACAGAAGAGGGTGAGTTGTTATTGTAAGACAGCTGGTATAGCAATATACTTTATTTATCATGGCACAATGTTTTCCCATTATAAACCATGTGTTAGAACGAATAACAAGACATACATATGATAATGAGATGATTGAATGATGGCAGGTAAAAGAGAAAGTACTCAGAGATCCAGATAAGATTTGAACCCACAACCTCCATAATCTAGTCAGATGCTCTAATCACTGATTCTCTGGGAAATCTAATGGTAAGGTATACTAGGTCATGTATAACTCAGTGGTTAGAGTGTCCCTGATCGACTGATCCAGATTATGAAAGGTAATGGGTTCCAATCCCATCTGGAACTCAGATTTTTTCTGAGTTGTTTCCTTTTCACCTCTTTCACTCATCTCATTAACACAAGAATATAGATATAAATCAAATGAAGAATCTTATTCTCAAGAGAATGACACAATCCATGGTCTATAATGGGAAAACATTGCACCACTTGGAAGGTCTATTGCTCTAATCCAATAACATAAGTAGCTCCTAATCATTTTTGTCTTAGTTCTGTGCATGGACACTACTTGTGTGTGCGCATTTCAGTTTTTATTAATTTTCGAAAAGGTAACAAAACATTGCATTTGCTAAATACTGTGGCATGTGCTTGCAGCCTGTATGTAAGAGGAATATATTAGTTGTTTTAAAGGGTTTTGAAATGATAAACTTTTTTCTCAACAGTCGAATAACAATCTCAGACATTCATCACRTCCTGCCAAAGCACGATGTTTTTAAAGTATTCTCAACTGAAAGACATGATGAAGAGGTAAGTCAGTTTGCATACTTTTTCTAGATTAACTCTTGCTGAATGCTCCCCTCCCCCCCCCCCAAATAGGAATTTGGAATTTCTAGTGGGGGACAAATAAAGAACGAAATTACAAAGTTTGTATGGAAGAAAATTGGAATTTCTGGGAGTAAGGGGAGGGGGGGGTCTCAAAAAAATTCCTACGTGGGGGGTGGGGGTATGGATAATTTCCAGAACTACACAATATTTTAKTAACGGAAAACAAAACAAAATAAACTTATCAATTTACAAGTCCAAGAGAATATGAACTAAGAGAAGGTATCCTACCTATATAGCCTTGTAACCATCATGTGCACAGTTTGATGCTATTTTTAGCTTGGAGATATTTTGAGCGAAGAACCTGATTGGTTGATTTCTTGAGGGTAGTCGGCTTCTAGTCTTGCAGTAAACAAAAGCATGTGTGTGGTTTTTTTTTTTTTTGTCACTTTTCGTGTCCTAAAACGAGGCATTAAAGGAAGCATGATTATCGCGCGGGCATGGTAACGAGCTAAAAATAGCATCAATGATTCTAAAAATAGCATCAAAGTGTGCACATGATGGGGCACGGGGATTCCTTCTCTTAGTTCATTTTCTCTTGACAAGACCTATTTTCTCTTATTTACAGGAATTTTTAAATTTTATTTTATTTTATTTTAGAAAATAGAAATATAAAATACTAAATGGAAAAGCTATTTTATTGTTAGATGTTGATGGAACCAGATGAAAAGCAAGTGTCATTTATCTGGCGTGTACTACAAAATGTATTTAATTTTGGTCTGGCCGCAACAGCTGGAGGTTAGTGTTACAAATCTTTTCCTTGTCGACCAAGGGAGTGTTTCAGGGTATCAATAAAAGGTTTTAACCATAGTAGCCTGGGTTCTGACACAGGGGCAGCTCTCGGGAGTGATGTGAGTTTTACCTCTTTTTTTGCCCAAGAGTGCCCTTAAGAATACGGAAATAACATCTCCAAAAAAATTGAAATTTGGCATTTGTCTCTCTGCGCTAAGGTCAACCCCTAACGCTGATATAATAAAATATTATCTAAGCTCCTCTTAGACTTACGTTCCATTTTTTATCGAATTCCCTATGACAACATTTAACTGACTTTTTTGACCCTTTTTCATAACCTTTCTACTGCCCCTCTCACCTCCTTCCACGACCCATCTCACCTTTTTTTTTACCAATCTTTAACATATTCTTTCTGTTTATCTTGCAGCCACGGGTGCTACCACCGTGTATCCAATCGATTTGGTCAAGACGCGAATGCAGAATCAACGAGCTGTTCTGGATGCGGACAAACTGTACAAAAACAGCTTTGATTGTGCCATTAAAGTGATCAGGAGCGAAGGAATACGAGGACTCTATAGAGGTAAAACCAATTCCCAGGTTTAAGGGCATCAAGTATGGCCTGATATCCCCTTTCTCTAGCCTCAAACCCACTTGGATCTTAACAAGGATTTCACTTGTTTGCTTGAAAATCAGTTGTATAATTAAGACAAAATAATAAACTTTGTTTGAGTCTCGAGTCTTCTAGCTTGACGCAAGCACTTTGCTAATCGGGAAGACCAAAAGAATAAAACATTTTTTCTTGGGAAGACTGGCCTATTTAACGTGTTTTTACCATATTTGGGGTTGTTGAACCGTTCAGTTTTGAAGTATAAGGTGGTGTTACAGCGAGGCGATTCCCAACTAATTTTTGTTTCGCGCAACATATTGCAGTTTTTTGAATGACATTCAAAAGTCACAACATTATTGTCATCGATTTGTGTTTTTGCACGCGCCATGTTACACCAACTTTTAACGCAACGATGTTGCGCTAAAAATCATTATCGTCGCGCAATAAATCCCGATATTTAGTTATCTTGTGTTCCAAATCTTAGGTCTTCTGCCTCAGCTCGTAGGAGTTTCACCCGAAAAAGCCATCAAACTAAGGGTAAGTTAAACCCAGCCCCAATCGAAAGAAAAGCTATGGAGTTATTTGGACACTGCTGTGATCTAGTAGAGGGAATCAATCTCGTACCCAGAGCCCACGTTCCTTTTGCTCAGTACCGAGAGGAACGTGAGCTCTATGTACGAGATTGAGAGGGAATCTAAGAACCTGTCCCTTCTAGTTCGACCTGCCAGACAGCAAAACTGGAAAGAAATTTGGAGTTCCAAGTTCAGAGATACAAAGTGCAGAATGTTTCAAACGTGTATTTGAACAAAACAAAAAAACGACTAGTTTGGTTTTCTCATAACGACTAGCGATAGAAACGAGCCACACGAATGACGTTTCTATGTTAATAAACATCATTTTCAAGCTCAAACTAAATGCTAATATCGTATTCTAAATACAATATTTTAGGTGAAAATGATGTTGTCTTAACATCGAATTTTCGCTTGTTCCTATCGCTAGTTTTTTAAATAAAAGGTTTACCTACGAGATATTTAAATGAGTATTTTCTATTAATTTATGTATGAATTTAGTTTTTCTAATAAAAAGTTTCCCTAAAAGATCTTCGATTAGTTTGTTTTTCTTTATTGTTTATCGTATTTATTGATGTCTCTGTTGATATAAATATTTTTCTTCTAGACTAATGACATGGTTCGAGGATTCTTCAGCGATAATGATGGTTTTATAAGTCTTCCATATGAGATCATTGCTGGTGGATGTGTAAGTATTATATTTATCACTAACAGACTTTGATTCTTGATAAAGGTACTTTTAGGTATACAATTTAATAAGAAAACTATAGTTGTAAAAGACCATGGTTCGCTGACATCTCCACGACATCATCAGGTCTAATGAAGACTTTGATTCATCCATACATTTATTTTATAAAGTTAGGTTTTACCAAAGGCATCTACAAAGCATTTCATACTTATCTAATAAGTAAAACGTTTGATACAAACTATAGCTTGTGGATAGCCATAGCAGGTGAAACTGTAACTTGTAAAAAATCTCAAGTCCATCAATAGTTATCGAGTGCTCACGGAAACATGTCAAATGTATAATCCTTGCCGCTCTCAGTTTTGTAGTTTATCAGGTGACTCTGACTCTGACTAGAGTGTTATCTATTCATGAAAAGGGTTTATAGGAAACAATTTAACCGTTATCATCAGTATGTCCTTCTGCACCCTATATGCTTAATTAAGTCGATTGTCCAAACAGATGGGGTAGATTTCATAGGACTGTATAACTTCACGGCATACTACAATGTGAACGTACGGAGTCAGTGAAATTTTCCGTTGACTTATTAAAAGCGTGCGAGGTTACTGCTCATTCCACTGATGAAATTGCTGGGACGTAGTACCTTCGAGATCACTCTACATGAGCACCAACATACCTTGCATGTTACGTCATAGCCACCATGTTGGTTGATGATAACAAAGCATTCCTCATTAGCTTCTCTTGTTAGATCAACTAACATGGTGGTTGTTTCATTGTATTTATGTCTCAGGGATTTTGAGTCATGTTGCTGCAGCCTAAAAATAAAAGCATCACTAACACCCTCATTCTTGTCTGTGTTTGGCAGGCTGGAGCAGCTCAGGTACTCTTTACCAATCCTCTTGAGATCGTTAAGATTCGCTTACAAGTAGCTGGAGAACAGCCTGGAAAGAAAGTGACTGCCTTGGCTTGTGTGAAAGAACTGGGCGTCACTGGACTCTACAAGGTACAATTGGTTAATCATTCATGGAATTTCCTTGTGTTGGCCTCTGTTCTAGCGCAACAAAAGTAATTTGTAGAACATTCACGCGAGAAAAGCGAAAATTTTTCATGTTTTCAGTCATGTTTCATGTTTTCCCCCAGCAGCAATCAAATGTAGTGTTCTGGTAATGCACTTTACTCTCACACTGAGGGTCCTCGACTCGTTGGTCCTCATTGAAATGATTCGAGGATTGCACTGCGCGTACACTGACATTTTCTTCCCTAAACACAACCATCTCTCCATTATAATTAAGAGTTTACATTTGATATTACTTTCAGGGTGCACGAGCCTGTTTCTTGCGTGACATTCCATTTTCTGGCATCTATTTTTCTGCTTATGCCCATTTGAAACTAAACTTTGCTGACGAAAACGGACATAACAGTGCAAAAAGCCAATTTTCTGCCGGAGTGATGGCAGGTAAATACCTCAGACACTTTAATGTTCACTCTATCATTACCGCATGCCGCCATACATCTGTCAGTAGGTTATTGTTTGCTGGCAATCAACCATCCGCTCAACCACCCACCGTTCATCCTCTCTATCAGTCTATCAGTCAGTCATTTGTTTATTCACGTAACATACATGCATACATACACATGCATTCAGTCAGTCAGTCTACAGTCAGTCAGTCAGTCGTTCGTTCGTTCGTTCGTTCGTTCGTTCGTTCGTTCGTTCGTTCGTTCGTTCGTTCGTTCGTTCGTTCGTTCGTTCGTTCGTTCTTTCATAATTTCAATTTATCTTTATTCTCTATTGCTTGCTTATTTATTCATTTCTTCATTCATTCATTCATTTAGTTTTGTCATCTTTTAATTCCAGGTATTCCGGCAGCCTTCCTGGTCACTCCTGCCGACGTCATCAAGACCAGGTTACAGGTACGGATCTCATGAATATGCTTTCATCTCAGATCAAACACCTCCTGTCTAATATTTTCTAAAACCTTGTCTAATACTAGGTCAAAGCCCGTCCAGGACAGCAAATCTACAGAGGAATATTTGATGCATTCACCAAGATTATGAAAGAAGAAGGTGGACGGGCGTTATGGAAGGGATCTGGGGGTGAGTTCAGTCATCTCTGCCCTCGCTCATAGTTCTAAAGCATCGTCCATATGTATGAAAAGTATAAACTTTAAAATCTTGTTTTTTCTTTCTTTTTTTTTTTTCCAGCTCGTGTTTTCAGATCTTCCCCTCAGTTTGGTGTCACACTCCTGACATATGAACAGCTAAAGAGACTATTCAATGTCGACTCTGAAGGGTATGTTATATAGTGTATGAGCATCTTGGATACTAATTGCGTCTTATATACTAATAATACGTCTGTAAATAATCCGACGACTGCGAGAGAAAAAAAAACGCAAAAAAACTTTTCGAAAAGTTTTTACGGCTGCTACTTGGCATCTCGATCAAGAATACRAATATTAAGTATGGCCTTTTTTGTTTCTAGTTCAACGACAAGTTCAARSTCGGACTTGATCCCGACAAACCCAGACTTGTCTCTAAACCCCGACCACATTGGTGGAATGCGTGTTGCCGTGGCAACGTATGCTGGCATCGAGACGAGGTTTGGACTGTGTCTTCCTAAATTTCGAACGCCTCAAAAGATGACGCTGAATCCCATCCAACCCGAGAAATAAATCGAGGCGTTCTTTTTGTAAATAGAAGTCATGGTATTTTATTTAACTGAACGTCGGCTCCTACTGGTACCATTGCCAAGCAACCCGGTGCCAATCCGAGCATTCACTGCACTCACTTTTCACTGGTTGTGCGTTATCAGTGGTATGTTTGTTGTCCGTTGTTTCCGTTGCGGTACGACTGGCACGGTACTACTTTGCTAGGTTAGAGTATTCTTGCGCGTTAAGCGATCGAATATATATTGAACCACTATGATATTATTAAAACAACCCAAACTATGAAAAATACTTCACCTTTATTATTCTAAAACACTAGTACTTTTCTTTCCTGCACCAGCTGTAATGTCTTGGCAGCTAGTGCGAACTGGAAAATCAAAAACAAAAAGTCAAAAGCAAAACAAAACAGATGGAAACCTGATGCACCGTATTATTTCATTCGCTTTCACTTTCTTTATCACCAAACAAACTGATGTCAAACTGATAAATTACGTATCAAGATTTCTCCGTCATAAATAGCTCCGAAAATAATTCGAATCCTTTCGTTTAACTATCTCTGTATTACTGGTCATGTGGTTTGGTGGATTAAACTAGCCAGAACACAACTTTTCAGTAATGTACGATCACAAACAAGTGCATGAGCCAGGGTTCGTACGGGTTTTGGAAAGTCTTGGAAAGTTTTGGGAATCAATAATGCATTTTTCCAGGACCTGGAAAGTTTTGGAAAATTTCTTTTTCGACCACTGGGCTATGGAAAAGCTATGTTTTTTTTCTGTTGGTTGCCCAGGTCCTACCTTGCAAAGAACTCTAACTTTTCGTTGTATTAAAGTGTATATCAAGAATTTTTTGTTCTTTCAAAGTCACTTATATGTGAATAGTGTAGTAGTATGATTGCAATATTTTTGTATGTGGACTTCTCTTTTCAGAGATATAAACATCTGAAATATCAATATGCAAATGAGATGACGTAAATTCAAGACTAATTTATTATACAAAAATGCTTTTGTGGAAAGTACTGTTGTTTTTTTGTTTGCAAATCATCCTTATGTCTGAAATATGTGGCTTTGTACACTTTTAGGTTATTTCACTTCAGATGTAACCTATTCTTGAATTTACGTCATCTCATTTGGATATTAATATTTCAAATGTTTATATCTCTGAAAATAGAAGTCCACATACAAAAATATTGCAACCATACTACTACACTGTTCAAAAATAAGTGATTTTGAAAATAATCTTTTTTCCTTGATATACACTTTAATTAAAAACGCCGATGAAAGACAAACTGCACTGATTTATTATTTGAAAGTTCAACAGAACTCTTATCTTGTAGTTGTTGAGATTTTTTGTGAAATAAACAGAAAAATAAATGTTAATATGGTGCCATATTTTGTATTGGTTTGTATGTTAAATGTTTTTCATCCATGAATTTCACTTTATTTTTTTTTGATTTATGTGATTTTGGAAATTTTAGTTGATGGGCTTTGAGAAGCTTTTGGAAAAGTTTTGGAAATTTTCACTGAGGAATCTGTACGAACCTGATGAACACAAATTATACATATAGCTATTTTTACTTTGCCAGGAATAAAATTTCACTCACTTTTACACAATATTCCATCCTTATTTTCAGTTGACTTTCCACGGGCTAGTTATCTCTTCTTAAAGTTAAATATATTAATTATCGATAAAATCCAATATGTAAAAAAAAGATAAAATCTTAAATGTAAACTACCGATTTTTAGTGCAAAAAAATCACTAATGTGAATAATGGCGGCATGAGATTTGATTCGCCTCCTTTGAAGCGGCTCAATCGACATTTTAATAAAACTCAGTGCTATCGACAGGCCGTCTAAGTAAAGAAGATTGTGCAGAATGATATATTCGGTAGATTGTTCCCTTGTAAAAAAGCCGCTTATAAAGATAGTAGTTTTATTTGTTTCCTGATTAACATCGAGTACTGCTCTGTAAAAGTGATATATACACACCTTATTACTCGGGCTTTCGAAGAAATGCCCGAGGTATAAATTGGGCTTCGTTATTTTTTGCTGCTGCCTCGAAGAGGCGAAGCCACTATGCCATCGGTTGTGTGTCCGTGAGTAAGAGTATAACAGCGCAGGAAGCCCAAAAAGTACTCGAACAACCAATCAGCAGTCAGCCGATTACCGAAGTCTGTCTCGTAGACAATCGCTAAACTTCGGAACCAATCACCCCTCAAACGAAGGAATGTCGGCATTATTCTTTCTTTCCGATTACTGTCGATTTGCGATCGCTACCTCGTGCTTGACGTGCAGCTCGTACTTGGCTAACTTCTTTCCACGAGTTTAGGTAAATAAAGTTTATTTTGCTAGAAAATTGAACAATGTCACTTATTACAGCATTCATATCGTTTTTCTAAGGGATAAAATGAAAGGCTTTTCAAGTGTTTCAACTTTTAGGTTGCTGTTTACACAGAAAGAAACTGACTATTCAGCTAAGTCAATCTCGTAGTAGTACTTGGTCGATAGTACGGTGTAGATACTTGTTTAGGACAGAGAAGCCGTGTTTTCATCAAATTCAACCATATAATTTATCACAGCTTTCATTTGGTATTTCTTTACGGTAAAGTGAAAGGTTTTGTAGGTGTTATTCAAATTTTAGGCCGATGTTTGGCCAATGGCTGACCTCAGATACAAAAATGCAGATAAAAAATATCAGCCTCTTCGGAGGATAATTGAGCTTCTGAGGATAATCGAGCCTTTTTGGAGGATAATTCAGCCCCATAGTGGGATTGATAGTCAACAAATCGCCCTCGAAGCCCTAAGATGCATGCGTCAAGTCAAAGTCTATGCTCATGCGCAGAATCAGCCATGAGCACATGCTTGATATGAATGCAGGAATAGGACGTTTGCACGATGTCATCATTTGACTCCCACTACCAAGTAGTCTCCCTCGCACCCGTTTTTAGTGTCGGTCGTCACGCAACGCTCCCTCCCCACAGGGAGGGAGCGTTGCGCGACGACCGACACTAAAAACGGATGCGAGGGAGACTAACTACCAAGATGCTTCGCGAAATTTCTTTCTTATTTAAATTTGTATTCCCTCATGAGAATAGTAAGAAAATTGGTGCTAATTAACTGAACAAAAGAAAGTGTGCAAGGGAGTCTGGTAGTAGAGGTCAATGACGCCATCGTGCAAACGTCCTATTGCTCGTCCATTTTGTCTAGTTATTCGCAGGTAAAAATTAAGTACGCTCACAACTAACAGCACACGACAAGGAATAACACGGAAGTCAAGCGTGAATAATCAACGAAGTAGCGGTGAGCGAAAATAGTTGTGAGAATATTTATTTTTATTTGACTGCCTTAAAACCCTTCAATGCATATGAAATTAAAGGAGAATATTTGTAAAAGATACATCTTTTAGTGACTTCATTTAGAAAAAAATCGTTCGACGATTTTTTGAATGCCGCTTTCATCGATATTTTCTATCGCGTTTGACAACAAATGGGGTCATTTAGCTTCATATCAAAAAATCCATAACGTTAGAAAGAATGTCACAATTTGATTCATACTCAATAAGGTCAGTGTCTATATCCGTACCTATATTCTAATTACTAAAAATATTGAATCCACTAAATTAAAGTCCCGATTTTGAGGGTATAAAGTTGACACGCTGGAAATGATAGTAAAAGTCCATGAAAATATTCATCGCGTAATATTTGGAAAACACTCTCATAAATATTTTTCATATTGCAATATGTTGAGTGCCTTGATGAATACTATCGACTGGTGCAAGTCGCTTTGAAAGTTTAGGTCTAGTTTTCGAGAAAATAAGCGGTAAACGATTTCTATGATGTCATCATTACGTCATAACGAAAAGTCCTCTTTAAACTAATTTATCATTTTTTGAAACCTTTAATCCCTTCCTGACATTGTGTGAAAAGCGCTTGCAGATSGAGTTATTCAAGACGAAGTTGTAGCCGTTTCAATGCGGCTAGGTGTGCCAGACCAAAACTACCCAGAGCCTATATAATTAAGGGGGATGGCTGTCACCTTGATTGAGAAACATCATATAACGTCCTCAGTCTTTAGATTATCCTTTATATTTTGTCGTTATTTTCAAACTGACTCCAAAGGGCTTGGCCATTCAATCACTTCCGTCCGTCCGTACGGGCGTCCGAAAGGCCTTTGGGCGTCCGTGTACACAAGAATCCCGATTGGCTGGTTAGATTTTATTTTTATTTTGGCGGGAATGTCGACGCGTTGCAACATCCGGGTACCAATAAAGGTACACACGTACAAATATGTAAAAAAAATTACACCTGTTATTGCGTATAGAAATACCGAAAGATATATAACAACACAATTTTTTATTCAAGCTTATATTTATATTTATATTTACTCTATTTGCGATGGAACCCCTTTCCGAAATCGATATGTCGAAAGAAAGCTCAGAGGAGAATGAAGCCAAAAGAAAGGCCAGAAGTAAAAGAGTTTTTTCGGAAGAGGAAAAGCTCTGGAGGCGTGAAAAAGAAAGGCAAAGACGAAGGAATCTCACCGAAGACCGAAAAGCGGCAAGCAGAGAGAGAGAAAGCGCAAATCCAGGCGGGACTTCGATTATGAACAAGGAGAACATGATCGTGAAAGAAAAAGGAATATGAGGCAAAACTTGACGGATGAACAAAGAGAAAATGAACGTGAAAGACAAAGGAATTTGAAGCAAAACTACTAGCTAAGGCGGCTCTCAAATGCACAGAAAAAATCGCTTTAGGGCAAGTTATAAACCAAAGACAATTAAAAAAACTTTCATGTATTCAAAGATGGATCAAGAAGTGTTCTTCAAGAATTCAGGTGTGTTTTTTTAGCAAACAATCGTATATTATTATTTTTTGACAAGCATTTTTTCTCGACGAATCGACAAATCAAAGACTTTCTCTCAAAACTTTTAATATTTCTATGGATAAGCTTAATTTATTTTAATGCTGGATGAAATATAACATGAAGAGCATATTACAACAAATATCCGTCCTTTATTTAGCTTTGTAAATCATTAACAATTCGGTTGTTTTTAACCAACTATCGTATGTTTTTCGTTCAAGAAAAATGCAGCTTTGTTTGCCTCCTATCGCGGGTCCCATCGGCAAAACAAAGCTGAAGACTTTCATTCAATAATTTTATATCTTTCTTCAGATTATTTATTTATATTTTGAATGAAATGTAAAATTACACCAGATATTCAACTGTTTATTAAGTTGTTCAAACTAGCCATGATCATACAAATGAGCTTAAATTTGTGTTGTTGAGAGATGTTGTTGTATAAAGACCTTGTCTTTCACTTTATAAAGCTAAAAAATGTTCAAAAACATTTACAAATGCCAATTTACTGACAAAGAAATTAGTCATTTTGTATTTTGCATTATTTTCTATTTTGTCTCAGTTGTTCGTGTCAAGTTTAATACTGAATGTAAACTTTGTTTTTCGAAATCCTTCGTGATTTTCGTATCTTTCTCACACATGAAAACTGGTAAAATCGAATCTCAAAATTTAGTAAGCTTAGTTTTCAAGCTTCTCGAAAACTAATTAATTCTTATATGAAAGGAATAAAATTATTTCAATAAAGTAATTAAGAAAGCTTTTTCTTTTAACTGATGACACATTTGGTTTTAAACGTTCAGGGCCTTCATTTCTCAAGTTTAGTTAGTTGATGATCTCCAGCCAATTTTCTCTCTGATGCTACCAAAGCATTTTTTTTTTTCATTGCGGTAAAAATACATTTAATGTAAAAACATCAAAATTCCTATGGAAAACCAAACATCGTTATGTAAAAGACGCAAGTACGCTTTTTTTTTTGCTCGCCTTAACCAGTTTTCAAGTCTGTTTTATAGTCCTGATTTGCCCTAAAAGAATCGGGAATCTCCAAAATTTCGATTTCAATGAAAGACATCCAAGGTAAATTTCACTAAACCTGATATTTTGTTGGATTGTCTGTAGTTATCTTTCGTTTTTTTAAAGTAAAATTAAACAGGAATTCAAAGCTTAAAAATGTCGGCCATGGAAAACTTTGTCGAAGAATCTTCAAAGAACAAAACTAGCCCCTGGGGTGGCTGGTGGTGAGTTTATACAAAATTCCTAAGTGGGAGAGTATGATCGCGCATAGAAAACAATGTACAGTGGAACCCCGCCTTACGGCCACCCGCTTAATACGGCCACCCCGTTATTGCGGTCAGCTCTTTTGGGTCCCGACGAAATGCCCATACATTTACTGTAAATTGTACCCGCTTAATACGGCCACCAGTTAATACGGCCAACGGCCACTTTTTTGTGGCCCGATTGACAAACTTCCATACTTTTTAACCCCGTACTCCGGCCAGGACAAATAGGTTAGAATTTAGATCTTAATGTAAATACTGTAAAGTTATTGCTGCAAAATCTGTGATTCTTTTATTCATTCAGTTACCATCCTACAGTAATGCTTTTTGTAGAATTAGAATCAACACAACAACTTCAGACAGAGAAACACGTATACAGCGCGATGCGCTAAAGTATGTCCGCATTTATTTTATAGCGGTACAGTATTGAAACAAGCCATGCCGATAGCCTGTCTTGGGGTGATATCCAGCCTCGAGTCAGTATGGCTTCAAAGGAAGCTTCGTTTGTCTGTACAGAGCAAAGTCACTTATTTTAAAAAGTAGTTGTTACTGTACTCAGTTTTCTCTGTTCTACTGTTATATCTATAGTCCTTTACTACTGTATAATTTAAAGTTTTAAAGCACTACTAAAGTTGAGTTATAACTGAGCTCCAATAGCATCAGAAGTTTTAGAAACATTATTTAAAGATACCATATGCATTATTGCACTTTATTTGTTTAGTAGTTTCGTACTGATTAATAAAACACGTTTTTAACATATTTTTGACAGCCCGGTTAATACGGCCACCCCGTTAAAACGGCCACTTTTGAATGTCCCTTCGGGGGCCGGATTAACGGGGTTCCACTGTAGTGCATTTCGATTCGATTTCAATGCATGGTTTTTATTATGGAAAAATAATTGAAGATTTTTTCCCCGATCTTATTTTTACCTTTCAGATTAATTCAAATTGGGCTCCCTGGCTCCCTAATTTCGTATCGGGAGCTCCGCTTTTAGGCAGTGCCTAAATATATTAGATATGCATTATATGCTGTATAACTTGCTAGTGTTTACTTTATTTTGCAATTGTTTGCGTTTTTATTAGTGGAATGATTTAATAAAAATTACTTCTAGAATTAAACAACTATTGAAGTGTTTTTGAAGTGATATAACGTAGTCTTGCTACACAGTTTATTCCCAAAGTTTCTTTCAACATTGGCGGATCTTGGGGTGGGTTTTGGGGTTTGCAACCCCCCCCCTATGAGAGCCATCGTGATTTCTTATTCTTATTCTTATTCTTTTTTTTTTTTTCATGACAACACCAAAAGCATCACGAGTTTCATTAAAACAGGGGTGCCGAACACATTTCGCTCGCTTTTTTTTCTCTATACGCCGTGTGTGGGACCTGAAACAACCATGCTCGCCAGCAGCAAATAATCGTCTCCCTAACCCTTTGGTCTGCTATATCTATCAACCACCTCAATCAATGCTACAACCCCCCCTTTCAAAAAATCCTGGATCCTCCCCTGTTTAAGAATTCACCATCTTACCCTATAACCCTCGCGGCAGCAAAATGGCGACTCATTAGAATTTATACGATAATTTTTAAATTTTAGCTTTTTAAAATTTTACCTTTAATAAAAAAAAGCGTAACGCTGGTTTTTAAAAAGTCTTTTTTGGGTTCGGTCTTTCGGGGGCTCAAATCAAATGGCGGAATTTTTAATTTGCCCCCTCTCCCCTACGGGAAACCTTGGCTACGTCCCTGTTTCCCTTCCATTTTCCTGCGCTTAGAAGTTCTTTGCTAAAGATCCAGTCCGCGGTCAAAGTCGCCTTCTAAAAGATTATCCTTGTGCTGTTATGATGTACAAATGTGAATTCCAGTAACGGTTATTATTTTAGGTCTCGATATTGGTTCTAGGATTTTAATACCGTAAGCAATCTCGTACCCATACCCTTTATTTCTTACTGCGCATGCTCGACGAAATGYGCGGTAAGAAATAAAGGTTTGCGCAGTAGAAAATAAAGGCTATATCTGGGTACGAGAGACCAAACCAAGCGCTGTCCCAGGCACTGACGACAGGAAGGCGCCGGAAGACTCTGGGTACGAGATTGTGCGCTCATTGCATCTGAAAAACCTCTCCAATTGGTTGCCTGCCCCATTTTAAAGCGGCAAAATTACAGACTGATTTATAGAGAGCTAGCATGCATCAGTAATGTAGTACTGTAGTATTCATTAAGTTAGTTGTCGTTGTTTTCGTTGTTCTAGCTTTTTATTATTCACTTCTTATCAACAACAAAAATGTCCTAGATATTCAAATTCAGCTAACTTAAAACAAGCAACTCAACAAAAAAAAAACTTCCTTGCTAATCTAATCCTAATTTAATATTTTATTTCTTCAGCTTATCATTCTTAAGCATTTCTATTTGTATGACTCAAGCTTTTCTGCTCCCTTATTAATCAACAAAAATTTGTTTCTCTTTTTTTTCCTTCTTATTGATTAAACTATTGTCATTTTTTTCTGTACGTTCATGGCCCAAGGCCGATTTGTCCGATTTGTCGTTTTTGCCACCCTCCCTTCCCTTTCAAAGATTCCCTTGCATGTTCACGAATACGATCACATGCTCATCACATGCACATCACCATATTTGGTATTGGCGCGCTCGTGAGGAAAACACCACAGGAAACCCATAGTAGTTGTACAATCAATGTTTATAATATCTCGTGCTTTGGTTGCAGAATGAGAAACTCTTTCATTTATTAGATTTTTTATTCGTTTTTTCACCAATAATATTAACAATGCTAGAGGAAATAAGACGAAAAGACTCTATAACGAGGAATTTTGGATGGCCGCTAGTATCAAGGGCGAACTGCAAGGCGATCATTGTTGATGTAAGCTTTGGCTATTTTCCTTACAAATTCCCTCCTTTTTAATATTTTATCGTATCATTTTGCGTCGTTTTATAACAATTTATCTCAAGGTGTTTTATTGTTGTAGTACTCTGTGAGGCCAGCTGATCCAAAGGAGCTTCAACGAATCTTTAACAAGGTTAGTTTACCAGCTACTTTGTGGTCTAAATACCTGTATATTTAACCTCTGGTTTTGGAGGAAAAAACATGTACATTGTACTTTGACTTAAAGAAAGACAGCTACTCGGGTCTTTACTTGTTGAAAAGCCTTAACATCTTATCTTTTGTTATCTCGATTATAATTTAAAGGTTTCAATTCGATCTGTGGTTGCAGTTTCGTAAAAAGCAATGCAAATAAATATTTCCAGTGAGCAACCACTCGTTAGAAAAGTTATGTAGCCATGATGTTTTCTGTTCCTCTAAAAATCGTGTTTCGTTTATCATCAGGAAGTAATAACGCTATCATTGTCGTCTTAAATATTATTGGAGTGCTGCGGTAACTTTAGTTTGCAGGTTCAGTTCTAATAACGGAATTTAAGAGAGGTATATTTTGTATACCCCTCAGATATGCCGGTTTGGCTTGTTTATATTTCACGTTTTCTGGCAGCCAATTTGGATGACAGGGTGATGGAATACTTTTCCATCGTTGCTCATAAATGATTAAGTGTAAAGGGATATTATATTATCACACAAAACCTCAATTAATGATGATCAATTATGTGAATGTGGGAGGGCAGGGATGCTTGTTGAAAATTTTGAAAATGACCCCTAAAAGCCTGGGGGGGGGGGGGGGTACTCCGCCAGAATTTGGGTAGGGGTGTTCCGCTGGGATTCTGAAAGGGGTACCCTGTTAAAGACAAAAAAAAATCAAACTTGTAGACCTTGTTTATGACAAAAGATATAATTAATTGCACTGAGCTCCTGTTTCAATAATTGATAATTATTATCATGTCATCTTGCGTATCGTTTTTTTACGACCATG